>JAKRSK010008860.1:0-33796 GCA_029891615.1 Natrix natrix natrix
TTGCCAACAGAGAAGAAATTTTTTTTTTGCTTCCTTCTTTCCTTTTCTCTTTGACTCCCTGGAATCAAAGTGAGTAACTTCGAACCAACCTAAAACTGAGGAGAAATTTCCTGGGAGGGGAAGAATTAATCAGTCAAAGGACTTGCCTGCAGAAGTTATGGGTGCTCCAACACTGGGGAGTTGTACAAAGAGATTGGAGAACCATTTGTCTGAGACGGTAAATTGTAGCTTGCCTGCTTGAGCAGTGGGTTAGACTAGAAGACCTCCAAAGTTCCTTTCAACTCTGTTATTCTATTTCAGGCATGCTGCATTTTTAGCAAATTGTTAACTGGGAGAGAGATTTAAGAACAGAGGTGGAGAGTTTAGTTTTTGCACCTAATTCTGGAGAATGGGGGAGAAGTGAAATATGAACATGTTTGTCTCTCCCAGTTTTCCTTTGTGTTTCTTTATTGAAGAAATTTGGGTTTTGAGGGGAGGAAGGGGGTCAAAGGAGGAAGGAGAAGTTTTTAGGAAGCTCATTCTGAACCTGTCTTGCCATTCATTGTCTGCATTCCCAATGCTAGCAAGAGCCAAGAGAGGTTTGCAGTCTCCCAAAAGCCTGAGGATCTGGGTAGAAAGCTTCCAAAACAGATGCCATTTCTACAAGGTCTTATCAGAGTATGGAAAATGGTGGCCACTTCCTGGAGGCAATGGGGATCAGGCCCAAGCACTGCAGGGTCCCATTGGGGCATGATCGAAGGAGGAGAGGCTTCTAGCCATAGGGGAAGATGTTACCAAACCACATCTGGATAGATACAGGACCCCCCAACACTTCTACACCAGAAAGAGAGCTCGATGGGGGTGCAAGGACGTCAAGGGGAGGCTTGCACCCCCTGAAGACAGAGCTCACATTTGGGGGAAGGAGATGGCAAAGGGGGCTCTCGTGGTGATGGGTGACCCCTGCAAGGAGAAACATGGCTGCATTTGTATCAGATCTTATTTTCCGCAGGGTAAAACACTTTGATGTGAAGGAAGACAGAGAGCCCTGATCTTTAATGGGGAGGGAAGTCCAAAGTCTGAAATCCTCCAGTGACACTTTTTGCCTAAAGCCAAGTTCTCCACCAGGAAAGATTTTCCATTTAGGGCCTTCTGGGTGAGTCTGAGAAGGGAACTGCAGCTGACTCCCTCTGTCTCTGCCCAAAGTCTCCCCTGGAGGATTCGGCCAAAGAGCAGAGATGAAACTCTGAGGATAATAATTCTCCTTCTCACTAGAGATCCCTGGCTAATTCAACCAGTTCTTGGACTCAGAGTTTGTGGGGCTTTTCTCTGGAGAGAAACGGAAGGGAAACAATCCCCACAGGGTTCAAAATGATAAGATAGAGATGGAATTAAATCGGTCACCAAGAATTGAGAGGTTTGAAAGCTCCATGCTTGAAATTGGCCCAGAGGGAATAAATGGCACATGTGGCTGAAGAAGGAAAAGAAGTGTGATATTTGTTGGCTTGGAGGTTAAAGAGAAAACCCTGGGGATTATTTCATGCATGAACATGTCACAGAACTGAAATGGCTTCCTTATAAGATGGAATGAAATAATATGGGATAATAGGAATTTTAAATATATGTAACTGTCTTTATAATGGAGCATGTTAAGAGTTCTGTAAGAGGAAAACTTTAGTTTGAAGATTAAAGGTTTGCAAGAGGAAGCTTAAATCACACCTAGCCAAACTGCAGGCTTGAAGACAGGAAGCTTTGGCAGGAAACGTAGTCATACTATGTCAAAAGTATGTATAAAAATACATGTTTTAGAATCCTTCGAAGTTCAGTCTGTTGCTCCTCTGTGTAAGCTTAAATCACACCTAGCCAAACCGCAATTTTGAAGACAGGAAACTAGATAGTTTTGCGAGTACCTGTGACTTATCAGAAAAACCACATTTTATTTTAGCTTTGAGAGAAGGAAAAGGGAGGGCTTGTGGGGGTGTGGGGAGTGTGTGTGGGGGCCTGTAAGATCTATAATAGTTTGGCAAACAAATTAAACCTTTTATTCAGTCTGTGCTTCCTTGTGTTGTGATTGAATCTATTGCGCAAATAAACCTTTTCTGTTTGATCCCGGAATTCTGTGTCAGTTCCAATATTCCATAATACTACTGAGTTAGAGCCAAAGTTTACTTTATTTTGAAAATTAATGCTGAAAGTCTCCATCACAAAAAGATTAATATAACAGTGTGAACAGGACCCCCCTCCCCCCCCCCAATGTGTTAATTAAAATCTAGTCATGGGGGCTTTGCACTTGTTGGAAGGAAAACCCATCTGGTTCAGTTCCCAGCTAAGGCACTGCAGACAAAACGGAGGCTGATTGGAAAGAAAGGTTCTCTTTATTGAGGGAGCAGAACCACCAACCACAAGTGATTCTGGGCAAATGGAGTTTAGGGTGGGAGGGTTTTTATCCCCTCTTTGCCCCTTCTCTGAGCTTCCTGTTCCTGTGCAAGGACATGTCCTTTAATGGTCCATGGGCTTTTGTCAGATTCCTATGGGCTCATGGCTGGCTCTGTAGGCCAAAGGGGGGATGCAAATCCCAGGCCTTTGTCTGAGCTGATTTTGTGGACCTTTGGCTGAATCCTGTGGCTGATTGTTCCTGCCTGAGCCAGTCTCTCTGCAATGGGAGAAATGAAGGATGCCTTTCACCCCACGGAAGGGAGGGAAGGGGGACCCATGCTCCACTGCCACTCCCTTCCACCCATAGGGCACTGAGGGGGGAAAGCAGAGCATTGGGAGTTTTTGCCTCTTTATCAGAACACTTAAAACCCTTTTTATTTTATCCTTATTTGAAATTCTCTCCCCCTCCCCCCACTTTTGTCTGTTCAACCCCTTCTCCCTGAGGCTGATTGGTGGGTGAGTTCCCAGGCAACCATAGCCTCTTCCCTCCTGTTTGATTGGCTGCTGCTGGGTTGCCATGACGACAGGGGCAGACCAGCAAGAGAGGCAGCCACTAAGGAGGGAGAGGGGGCAGGGCTTTTGCCTTCCCTCAGAACTGGAGATGTTGAAGGTGAAATCTTCCCTCTTTCAGGGAAAAACCTTCCTCAGATGCAGCCCCGGATAGGAAAATATGGAAGAATATGTTTTAAAAATATTTTAAATAAAAGGGAAAAGACCTTGAGAGAAGGAAAAGAGGGAACAGAAACTAAAAAAAGATAAAAGATAGGAAGATGGATATAAAATTGCACACTAAAAGGAAATAGTGAGCATAAGGAGCTTGTAGAAAACGGTTTTAGTATTTTAGTAGGAAGATTAATTTTGGCATTTGTTGAAAATACTTATAATTTGCAATTCCTTTTTTGAATAAATGTGTAAGGTTTTTCTTTTAGGAAATGGAAATGTCTCCCCAGCGACTGTAGACCGAATAGCAGAATGACAGTTGGAAGGGACCTTGGAGGTCTTCTAGTCCAACCCTCTGCTCAAGCAGGGGGCTCATTGTTCCAACTGTCAGAATTAAGTTCTCCTTCATTCTAGGTTCGGTCTTTCCTTTACAGGTTTTAGTCAAAACATGACAAAAAAAGATATTTGAAAACTGTGGAAAAAGGCAGAGAAGAGCAAGTGAGATGATTGAAGGCCTGGAGAGAGAAACATATGAAGAAGGGCTGCAGGATTTGGGTTTGCCCAGTGTAGAGATAAGAAGAACTGGGGGAGGGGGATGTGATAGCAGTAGTCCAGTATTTATGGGACTGCCCCAAAGAATAGAGGGAGTCAATCTATTTTCCAAAGCACCAGAAGGCAAGACAAGAAACAATGGATGGAAACTAATCAAAGAGAGAAACAATTGGAAATCAAAGAGAAACTTCCTAATTAGGACAATTAACAAGTGGAATGGTTTGCCTTCAGAGGTTGTAAGTCCTTCATCACTGGAGACACAACTGCCACCTATATGAAATGGTATAGGGTCTCCTGCTTGAGCAGGGTTGGAGTAGAAGACCTCCAAGGTCCCTTCCAGCTCTATTCTGATTGATTGATTAATTGAAACCCCATTCACTTAGGCATGGTTTATTCAATAATTGCAGTTATATGAAGGGACTGCAGAACCCACATAAAACACCCAATATTGTATTAACACACATTGCATCTTTTTGTCTTCTATAAGGTATTCTTTCAGCCTAAATTTATATGAACATTCTCCCAGTTTTAAAATGGGAGGTTTTGTCATGGATTTGTTGAAAAGATGACAGGGCTCTTCCCCCCTTTATATTTCTCTCTTTGCTGAAAGAATCATCCAGAAATATCTTCCTTGTGGAAATCATCAAATGCAAGGGATCTTCGAGACAATCTAGTCTAGTCTTTCTCAAGCTCAGCAACTTTAACAAGGTGTGGACCAACTCCAGAAGTTTTCAGCCAGTACAGAGCTGAAGTCCATAACTCTAAAATATGCTGAGATTTAAAAAACCTGCTCCAGATTTTTCCTGAAGATTATTGCTTTTTCCCCTACCTATTTTTTGGAAACATTTGTCAACCCTTGCAGAAAATCTGTATATTGATTAAGTAAGAAAAAGTCCAGGGATACAATAAAGCAAAAAAGATTATAACTAGAGCCACAGAGGTGAAAGAAGCTTGCAGGAATTGAATTGAATTCAATCCAGTGTTCTTTGCAAGTTTAGCTCAGCTGTAGTCTTAGACCAACTGTCAACAAAATATGTCATTCAAAGGAGAACACAGAAGAAACACAAATTTAAAAAATAAGCAATTAAAGTTAAAAAAACCCATTTAAGATCAATCTTAGAAAACTAGTTAATCCCATACATGGTTTGAAGAAAATTGGCCCATGTATATGGTTAACAGTTTCTCTCCAGAACAACAAAATAACAGAAGACACTGTACAAAACTTGGCCATATTACTACATGTTCCTGCAGGTGCATCAGCGAAAACTGACTTTCTCCACATTGGTTAAAGGTGAAGATTGTGGCACAGTCCTTAAATTCTACATATTTATCCATGTCCAAAAAGGGAAGAGGAAGGCTAGAACTTTTTGGGTGCTAGAAAGATACAACCATGATAAAGCCAAGAAGGGAGACACACCCAACCAAACATATTTCTGCTAAATTTGAGAAACTATGTGACAATTTCTTTGAATAGGATGTTCTTGCAAACTTCCATTTCTAAAAATTAAGAAAAGGTCTTCAGAATCAGGCCAGGATCCATCTTTATCTCTCAGTGCCTTGGTAAGACCTCACTTGAATCCTGCATCCAGTTTTGGTCACCACAATGTAAAAAAGATGTTGAGGCTCTAGAAGAGCAACAGTGATGATTAGAAGACTGAAGGTAAAACATATGAAGAATGGTTGCTGGAATTGGGTGTGTCTAGTTTAATAAACAAAAAGACTGGAGTGACAAGAGAGCAGTCTTCTAATATTTGAGGGACTGCCACAAAGAAGACATATTCTCCAAAGCACCAGAAGGCAGGACAGGAAGCAACAGATGGAAACTAATCAAGAAGAGAAGCAACCTAGAACTAAGGAGAAATTTCATGACAGCTAGAAAAATCTATCAGTGGAACAACCTGCCTCCAGAACTTGTGAGTGCTCCAACACTGGAGGTGTTTAAAAGAGATTGGACGACCATTTGTCTGAAAAGGGTACAGGAAAGAGTTTCCTGTCTAAGTAGGGGGTTGGACTAGAAGACCTCCAAAATCCCTTTGATATATAACTCTGGAGTATCCACCATCAGAAGAATGAGATGGATGAATTGTTGCAACTTAGTAAGGAATATTTCTGCCCAATCCCACCTCCCTCCCTTACACCACATTTATGGGAGACTTAAATATGGATATTCTCTGTTAGGCTAGCGGTTATGAAGCTCAGAATCTAAACTTATCTCAAAGAGACTCTGAAAATGAGGCTACTGAAATTCAGCTTTATTTGTGATCAAAAGTCATACTGGGTGTCCTTCATCTCCTGCCTCAAACAGGAAGGCAGAGGTGGAAAAGGCAGGCATATTAATGAAAACTTTTTTTCTTTTTATAATTTACACATAGTTCATGCATAGCTCATCATTATTTTAGAAACATAATTTCTTATCCACTGCTTTATGCAAAGCTCATGATTTTCTGAATGCTTAGGAACAATTGGGCTCACAAGGAAAAAGGGGTACACATTTTCTGGCATTTAGCCTGGAGCTTGTTAGGGCTGCTATCTCAAATTAGGTAGTTACAGCAATCAGAATACACATTTTAAAGTTACAGCAAGGCTAAGCTTGGCATTTAGCCTGGAGTTTTTAACTCTGTAGGTGGTGCATTTTAGGCTACAATGAAGCTCAGCTCAGCAAGAATATCAAATGTTGAGTTAGTTACACTCTGTGCATGCTCTCATCCCTTCACTCTAAATTCTTTAGGAATTGTTTTGTAAAATCCTTATACGGCTTTATTTCAGCCCCCATTTTATTTCTACATAATTTGACCAGCTGGTTCATTCAGATGTCATGCCCCAGCATAAAAAAAATTATATATGTTGTGGTTCTCTAGCCCCATCTAGTGGTGGAGAGACAATACCAATTACATTGTTTGAAGCTGACCCAACCCATTTTACCCATCAGCCCTCACTCTCAAGCAAGTGCATGCTGGGAAACCAAGCTCCATTTCCTTTATCATTTGGAGAAGCACAAAGAAGAATCCATCTTAATAAGTGGCACATGGTCATCTGAGCAGAAACACATTCACACATTGAGCATCGTTGGTGGGATTTAAAACATTTGTATGTATTAATTGTTATGTTCAGCAGTAACTCAATACTGCCTAACTTGTATTTGGTTCTCATTGTATGTATCCCTATTTTCGCCATGTTTCACCATATCCTGTTGTTTCAAAAAAAAGTGTTCAGATCTACGCTTATGGCCTGCTTTGCTGGAGGATAGGTGTGTTTAGCTTCATGTCAAGCTGCACACAAATTAACATGTGGTAAGGACAGAACACCAGATTATCCACATCTTGCAATTATACTGGATAAGGATGGAGGACACAATCTCCCACTGGCCCTTTGATTATTTCACTTAAAATTGTTGACCCAGCTCATGTACAGGGGCAGTTTGAAACAATGTCTATGCTTGGCCTGTTGGAATGTGTTGAGAATGGAAATTCCTCTAACTCACATTTATACATTTCTTCTGGTCGTAAGATGCTCTTTTGTATTCAAGCCTGGCCTCAGAATGATAATGTAGCACTTGGGGATGAAGACACAGCCCAGCAGCCCAGCACTGGAGGCCAAGATGGAGAAGACCTGCACGGCCACCATGTATTTCCCCTTGGTGCTCAGGTAGGTGGGCAAGAAAGAGACCCAGACATTGCAGAAAACCAGCATGCTGAAGGTGATTAGTTTGGCTTCATTGAAGGCTCCAGGGAGATTCCTGGCCAGGAAAGCCATTGTGAAACAGATGGCAGCCAGGAAGCCCATGTAGCTGAGGGTGATGTAGAACATGAAAACAGAGCCTTCATTGCATTGCAGGATGATCTCTCCAGGCTGGGAATGAAAGTCTGAGTCACGGAATGGGGGACAAATTCCCAACCAGATGGAGCAAATCACAATTTGGACACTAGAACAAGAAAGGATGATGGAGTTGGCCAAGCTCTTCCCCAACCATCTCTTCACTCGGTTTCCTGGTTTTGTGGCCAGGAAAGCCAGCACCACTGTGATTGTCTTGGCCAAGAGAGAAGAAACGGCAACTGAGAAGATGATGCTGAAAACTGTTTGTCGGAGAAGGCAAGTGGCTTTCCTTGGTTGACCAATGAAGAGAAAAGGAGACAGGAAGCAAAGCATGAGGGAGACCAGGAGGATGTAAGAGAGGTCTCGGTTGTTGGCTTTCACAATAGGAGTTTCCTGATGTTTAAGGAATATGATTAAAATAAGGCCTGTGGCTAAGAACAAGAGTAGAGCAAATAACACAAGGATTATGCCCAAATGGTCTTCATAGGACAGGAAGATTATTCTTTTGGGGATACATTTGACTCGATTCTTGTTTGGATATTGTTCATCTGGGCAATTGGTGCATTTATCAGTATCTGAATAAAACAAAAAAGCAACATAAAAAAAAATATTCTGTACTTTCATAGTTCAAGAAATAACTTCTTAGGACAAGAACTGTTGCCAGCAACATTTTCTGAAAAGCAATGCTTAAAATCTCTACAGAAAGAAGGCAAAAAGAATAACATTTTCTGAAAAGAACAGACACAATTTTAGAGTTTTGCACATTGGAAGAAGTCCTGGAACCCGTATGATTTCTTGTGTAATTTGAAGAACCTATGTATTAGAGGTAAATAATAAATCAGTTAAATTTTTTAGATACTTTTCCTGGATCCTGCCAGATGACGCTTCTTAATATACTTGATTCTGGATTCCTATCTTTTGACATTGAATGAGCTATGAAAAAAAGTTGGTTCTGCAAATAATCAGGAATCCCAACTAAAAAGCCAAAGAGATTTCAATCTCCTATCTCTTCCTAGGCCCTCCCTCATGGTGTTTCTACTATTCCTCTCTCTAAGTAAGAAATTGTGCAATTTGAAGATAATAACAATAGTGCTTAGACTTATAAACCACTTCATGTGCTTTACAGACCTCTCTAAGCAGTTTAGAGTCTGCCTATCACCCCCATCACCCCCAACAATCTGGGTCCTCATTTGACCAACCTTGGAAGGATGGGAGGCTGATTCGACCCTGAGCCTATGAGAATTGAAGTGCCGAACTGCTAGCAAAAACAAAAACAACAACAACAATTGAGCTTCAATCTGTCTTTCAACTTGCACTTTCATGACAGTGTTTCAGATGAATCCACTTCCACAAGGCCTGCCCTTTTCCTTGGTGTCTCCCACCTTCATGAATGGAGATGGTCCCCTCAGGACACGGAATACAGTCATAGCAGCAAGCAGGCTCTCCTTCTCGCTTCCGCTTGACAAACCCAGGATGACAACTTTCGACACATTGGGACTGAGGCAGAGACTAAGCAGAAAAAGAAGAAACAACAAAGAAAATACATTGGGACGAAGCATGCATGAAAATGGATGTAGACATTAACATTAGCCCAATAGTTCCTCAGCTTCACTTAGATAACTACGAAGTCATTGACTCATTCCAAACAGATTTAGGAGAGATAAATATTGGCAGATTGTTCATTTTCTCACTCTCCTTTGCTTTTGGCCTCTAACGTTGAAATAAAGGATTTTTGTACTTAAGAAAGACTGGAGGGATGGAATTGAAAAGACTTCAGCCTTAAGTGACAACCAGTTTGGTTCCTCCCCTTAGCCTTGTTCACATGCATTTCTCCATTCTTCACATAAATATGATTTTAGTACGATGATCTTGCATTAAATTTTGGAAAAGAAATTATTGTGAAAGATTTATTAGTTTTTATTATATTAGATTTATTAAATAAAATAATACTGTAATGAAGAAAGAAACTTTACAACAGTAGGATCTGGATAGGCTTCTTCTGGAGTATATAAAACATGGCAAAACTGCTTCCCTTTGAAAGTGATCCAAAACCATCCCCCAATTAAGTAGAAAGGTAAGGAAATCCTTAAAAATTAGGGCTTGATTTATTTGTGTGTTTCTTCCCTCAATTCATATGGTTCTCAATTAAGACTAAAACTGACTGCCTAGTTTCTAGAACTGGGGTGAGATGAGATGCAGGAGAGTGCATGAGAACTAGTCCCTCAAAAATGGATCTTTTCATCTTCAGCCAATGGGACAAGAGTAGGAGACTTGTGTTCAGCTCTGGATCTGGGTCTTTTTCTCCTGAAGAACTGCAGTTGGGGGACACCAATTAGATCCATGGTCTAAAGAATAATCACCCAGCATCATTTGGGGGGTTCTACCAATTTGGCCAAACCGGTAAGTCCGAAGATCAGCTGAGAGCGAACCGGTTTGCTCCGACCTTCAGGTGGGCTCATTTGCCCACCCCCGGGTTATACTCCCCTATATTTCCTTGGTTTTTAGCCCAGCTGATTGGTGCGGCAGAGGTGCCTCAGCTGTTTTCCTTTGAACGGAGCATGCACACTCAGCGTGTGCCATGCATGTCAGGTGCAGGTGCTCAGCAAAGCGGTTGTTAAAAGGGTAGGATCCCACCCCTGCCCAGCATCCAATATTGGACATGTCTGAATCAGATTAAAAGGATTTTCCTTATCATGGCATCTGAAGGAGACTTTTGTGAACAGCATTGAAGTCCTCACAAGCCATGTAACAAAAGTTTTTCTCTTCTCTACATTCAGTTCCCAGTGAAGGTCATCATCAGCCATGGTGACTAGAGTTCACCCACTTGAAATGGGTCAGAATCTTTACAAAAAAGGGAAAACGCAGCAATATTTGACCCACCTTGTTGAGCAGAGTTAGCCATGAAAGAGCAATTCCGTTAATAATAATACTCTCTCTTTCAATACTCCCCAGTTTTCTTTTCGTCAAATCCCCCTCAGGAGAAATCACAAAGAACTCAATGTCCATATCTGCAGCTATTTCTCCATTATGGTCCACGTAAAGATTCCAGTGGGAAAGATTGTAGAACTCATTCTTCTCCAGAAAGGGATGGAACTAGAATGGAAACGTCCAGGAGATTTAAAAGCAGAAACCTTCATCCCCACCTGGTATTTTCAGGTATAAATTTTTCTTGTACGGTTTTTTTAATGAGCCAACATGTTTAATTAGGACAGCAAGTATTACCACTAAGTTGTGAATGAGAAAGGTTCAGCAAAATTTGTCAATCATATATTGAAAATGGATGTATTGAGAAAATATAATAACCCTAAGTGCTATTGTTATACTACAGCAGGTATCAAATAAATTGAACAACAGCCAAAAAAAGAAGAAGAAATTATTTATAAACTTCTTGAAAATAAAGGTTGATTGCCCAAAAGCATGGATTTTTTTCAAGATGAAAGTTCCCAATATAATCTGCTCCCAGGAAAACCAAACAGGAAATATGACCACAGGAGCTAATGCTACTTTATTGGAGTGCTATTAACAGAATCTTTCAAGACATGTTGATCTACAGAAGCTGAGGATCAGAAGTCAGGAAGCAACTTTTCTAATAGGGTTGCAACTGGAGAAGGGAAGGATAGAGAACTCTTCCAAACACTGAAAAAATGTTACCCAGAAGTTTAAGATGGTTAAACCAGAGTCTGGATTATGATAAAGTGAACTCAGTGAAGATACTCTGGCTTTTTTAAAGGGAAAATAAATATCCTAAGAAGAGAAGCAGTTTTATAGCTTCACAAGTGAACCAGAGAAGTTCAGTCTCCCCTTCACTGGTTGGCTTAGTGCAGAGACTGAGAATATTTAACTGGGATTTCTGTAGAGAGGAGGGTTAGGCTATGATAGCTTGGTAACAGCTTAAGAATATAAAATGATGAATATAAAACAAAGGAATCCTTCAAATAGGGAAAGTCCCGTTTAAATCCTGGAGGAGGAGGAAATGTAATAACTTCTACTGGAAAAGAAGACTATTCATAACAAAAAATTTCAAACAATGTTTCAACACCAAGTCAGTCAGGAAGTGACCAGGTTATGTAGAAACGAGCCACCAAAATTACCAACTGGGCTGTCTATCTGTCCTTTTTTGCAGGAAGAAATTCCTGAGAATAATAAGATTAGAAAGTTTTTTTCCCTATCTTGCACTACATACAACAAATGTAATCCTGTACCAAAACGGACAAATGTATTCAACCAAGTGTGATCTCTGCTCTTGTGAGAGAAGTCACATAGGTTGACAAGTTTTAAACAACAAAGGAAGGTTTTGTATAAAGTTCTGAGCTAACCTTTACTCAGAGTACTTGAAATGGACCTCTGTCCCAAGTGTGAAGGTCTCTATGTCTGCAGGAATAAACAGCTGAAAGTTGCCTTCCTCATTCCAGCATGATTCATGAGCCCCTCACACTGGGGGAAATAGAAACCAGCAGAGACTCAGGCCATCAGTTTTTCTTGGGGTCTCCTTCAAATTTATAACAGTAAAATTCTACAGTGCTCATCACAAAACATAAATACAGGAATATTGTTAAAAGTGCAATCACCCTTTTAAAATTAGAAGTGTTCAATATCGAAATATATCTGGTACCAGATCCTTTGTAAATTATACCCCAAGCAACTAGATTAGTCAAATTTGTTGGCCTTTTGTAGCAGAACGAGGTTGATATGATTCCTTTCTTTCTCTAATGGATTCCTTCTCCATAGGAATTGAGTGTGTTGGATCCTTGTTGGGACCCCATACCTGCCACGGCTGCAGCCTTGGAGCCTCCAGTGTCTCTTAGGCCTCCTTCCTTCTCCTCCAGGACCTGGATGAATATGCAGCCTTCAAGACGTGGGCCAGAGTCATAAAGATAATGTAAACAGAGTCACTGTTTTCAATAATCATCCCATTCAATTCATCTTCTGTCTCCACTGGAGTTTTTTGGATGCATCTTTTCCGGCCTTTGACAGAAAAAACATGCTTTGGAAAAGAGCACTGAAAATTCTTCTTTTCATACTGGGAGTCTACAAAGGAAAAGGGTTCAAAAGCACCATATTTAGGGCTTATTTTTGCATAAATTCAAAGCTCCAAATACTATGGATGTATTTGTGATATCCAAGATGAGTCATTATATAGTTTCCCAAAGCCGTGGTGATCCAGATTTTCTCTCTAATGGGTCCTGACAAAATGTCAAGTGTTAGATGAAAAATATGAAATGTGCTTTGAAACGATAATATTTTCTATGAAGTGAACAAAGACATTGACTTGTTTCCACTGAGAAAAGCTGGAATCTCTGAAGGGTGCTAGAGGTCCAGTCATTGAGAATTGTTGTGATATAACGACACAAATTCCATTCCTGACAACCAAAGGAGGAAAAGTCCTTAGGAAGTTCTCTCCCTCCTCTGTGTCTGGAGCAAGGAGGCCAATCAAGGTCCATCTGAAGTGCAGGAGCACTCGGACAATTGCTGAATACTGAAACCGTTCTTTGAGGAGCATCCGGTGGAAAAAAGGGAATTTAGTTTTATCACTCAGAGTCTCTGAAGCCATTCTATGATTGATCTGGAAAAGCAAGGAAGAATACTATGTCATATGTGGAATCAACTTTGTTTCGGTAAACATCTCAGAATAGTTTGTTGATTGGCCATTGTTTAAAATATTAAACACAGAGTATTAAGAATACTTTATATAACAATGGAAGATGAGAAACAAATTAAGGAAGAAATAACAATCCAAATACAAATCTTATTTCTCGATCACGCCTACAATTTAATGTAGTTGGAAGTAAACAATACCCCAATCTAGGAACTACCAAACAAACTAAAGGTAAACAGCCCACCAAAAACCCTCTAAGACCATTCCCTTCAGCAGTTACAGAGCAAGTCACTAGAAGATACAATACAATACAATAGTAGAGTTGGAAGGGACCTTGGAGGTCTTCTAGTCCAACCCCCTGCCTAGGCAGGAAACCCTATACCGTTTCAGACAAATAGCTATCCAACATCTTCTTAAAGACTTCCAGTGTTGGGGCATTCACAACTTCTGGAGGCAAGCTGTTCCACTGATTAATTGTTCTCACTGTCAGGAAATTTCTCCTCAGTTCTAAGTTGCTTCTCTTCTTGATTAGTTTCCACCCATTACTTCTTGTTCTACCCTCAGGTGCTTTGGAGAATAGTTTGACTCCCTCTTCTTTGTGGCAACCTCTGAGATATTGGAACAATGCTATCATGTCTCCCCTAGTTCTTCTTTCTCTTAAGCTAAACATACCCAGTTCCTGATAAAATTGAGAGCATTCTCCACTCCTGTGTTTTACTGTAGTTTTATCAATTTTAATATTGTTAGCTTCTCATTCTCACTTTACAGTGAGACAGGTGGCAAACAAATTTAATAAACAAACAAACAAACAAACAAACTGTTTTTTTTTGCTATTTTTTACTTTTTTCGCAAATCTTAGTATGTTTTGAGCATTAGCTTTCCTCACTTCCTTTGTGTGCTCGGGCTATTTGCTGATATTCTGCCTTAGATATATGCCCTTCTTTCCACTTTTTATACTTGTCCCTTTTATTTATGCAACCATGATGTTTTCTTTTGAGAACTGTTATTTTTCTTTTTCATTGGTATTGTGCTAGCCTGGGCTTTTATAATCTCACTTTCAAAGTTTCCCAAGTTTGGGTTGTTTTCCCCTTCAGGATTCTCATACATGGAATCCTTGCCAAGATCTCGTTAAGTTTATTGAAATTAGCTCTCTTAAAGTCCAAGACCCTAGTTTGACTTTGTTCTATTGCTTGTGCTTGCATAATGTTGAAAACCAATATTGCATGATCACTCCCCCAACTACAAGGTTCCTGTTGCATGAACATTTTCTATCATGGTGAGAATTAAGTCCAATATGGGTGAGCCATAGTTCCCTTCTATACTTTTAGAGAAACAAAATTGGCTGCTAGGTTTGGTAAGGACCTTTTTGATCTTCCACTTGGTGCAAAGTTTGCCTCCCAATTGATGTAATGGCAGTTAAAAGTCACCCATTACTATTGTGATGTGCTTCTGACATACCTTAGTTAACTGACTAGCAAAAAGTGCATCTATTTCCTCTGTTTGGTTGGTGGCCTATAGTATACATCCGTGATGGCGAACCTATGGCATACGTGCCGGAAGTGGCACGCAGAGCCATTTCTCCTGGCACGCGGAGCCATCTCCAGTTCCTCTTCCGGGTTCGGGTGCAGCAGCCAGCTGGTCTTGACACGCATTGGCGTGCCAGAAAGCAGAAGTGGAGCCGCCCGGTGCGCATGCGCACGCTAGGAACGTGATCTTTTTGTTTCCAGGGTGCACATGCGTGTCAGCCATTTGGTGATCTGGTTCCTGGCACGCATGCACACCAAAAACCAGCAACAGGAAGAGCAACGGCCGCGCGTGCCCAAAGACACAGAGAGGGGTTCCTGGCCATCGCTTCTTAGTAGAGCTGTGGTCGGGGCTTCCTTCCCTCCCCCGCCTGAGTGGGCTACTTGCATAGAAGCAACCGGGCAGCCACCGGCTGGAAGCAGCAGCACAACAGTCTCCGTTACCAGGGGCGAAGGGGTGGCGGTGGCGAGAACGGGCGACCGCCGCCCCTTTGTCTCTTCCCCAACAGCGGCTGTTGTGCTTCCGCTTCCAGCCGGGATGCTGGCGGAGGAGCTGCTGGCGGGGAGGCGAGCTACCTGCATAAAGACGCCGCCGAGGGTTTGGCAGAATATATCCCGGCTGGAAGCGGCAGCGCTCCAGACCGTGGATCCTCATCAGAGCTGCAGGCTGGAGCTCTGAAGAAGTCTGCTCAGGTGGGGGGGGAGGGACGCCTGGGACCGCCTGTCCTTGCCATCGCTACTCCTTTGCTGTTGCGCTGCTTCTTCCAGCCGGGATATATTCTGCCAGACCCTCGGTGGTGTCTTTATGCAGGTAGCTCACCTCTCCGCCAGCAGCTCCTCCGCCAGCAGCTCCTCCGCCAGCAGCTCCTCCGCCAGCATCCCGGCTGGAAGCAGAAGCGCAACAGCCGCTGTTGGGGAGAGGATGAAGGGGCGGTGGTCGCCCGTTCTCTCCACCGCCACCCCTTCGCCCCTGGTAACAGCAGCTGTTGCGCTGCTGCTTCCAGCCGGGACGCTGGATGAGCTGCTGGCAGGGAGGCGAGCTACCCGCATAAAGACGCTGCCAAGGGTCTGGCAGAATATATCCCGGCTGGAAGTAGCAGCGCTCCGGACTGCAGATCTTTATTAGAGCCGCGGGCTAGATCCGTGCAAGCAGCCCGCTCTTGTGGGGAGGGAGGGAAACCCTTGCCCACGCTTGCCACCGCCGCCCCCTCATCCCCAGCGGCTGTCACAGTGCTGCTTCTGGTTGGGATGCTGAGCAGCCAGAAGAAGGAGAAGCTGCCGTGGGGGAGGTGGGCGGGTCAGACACCAATTACAAATGCTTCTCCCCCAGTGCAGTCCGAGAGACAGCAAAGAGCCTCGGGAGGGTGGGGGAGGCTGTTTTCACCCTCCTCAAGCTCCTTGAAAGCTTCTCGAGCCTGGGGAGGGTGAAAAACGGGTCTATCGCTTGCCAAAAGGGAGGGGTCACACGCATGCGCAGGGCGTGTTTGTGCGCATGCGCAATGGGGGGGCCGCGCGCATAGCATTATGGGTATGGCACGCCTGCGTACGATCCCCCCGCGCTCCCCCCGCTTTTGGCATGGGAGCCCAAAAAGGTTCGCCATCGCTGGTATACATCAATGGCAATGTCATTTTTCTCCCTTTTATATTGATCCAAATGCATTCAAGACAGTTTTCATCATTATTATGTTCTATTTCTGAAGTTATTTCTTATATATAGTGCAACTCCACCTCATTTTTCATTTGGTCTGTTCCTTTTATTCCTCTAGCTGTACATTCCATTTGTGGGTTTCTTCCCACCAAGTTTCTGCAATGGCAACAATATCATATCTGCCCTCATTTACTTGAATTTCTAATTCACCCTATTCCTCATACTCTGTTTGTTAGTGTATAGACATTTGAGTCCTTTTTAATTGACTCTGTGTTCACTTTCTACATAACCTATTTTGTGCCTGAGTTCCCCTACTTCCTTACCACTTGTTTGATCAGTGCTCATGGTATAGCACACACTATCAAAAGCTATATTTTCCTTGACAGCAAGGTTGAGATTCTTAACATCTAGGTTCCAAGCACTGATCACCTTATTAGTTTTAGATTGCTTTAGAGGTGTTCTGTATCAATTAACATTCTGCCCCGTTGTTCAGTTTAAATGTTTCTCCAGAAAATCTATGAATTTAATGCCAAGTAACTCAATCCCTTTCTTTGATGGATATGAATCATCTCTTTCCCAATTATTTTCATGAATATGGCGTTTGTTCAGCATTATTAACATTTTTCTAAGATCATGTATAAAATGTGAGCTTTCTATCAGTGCTGCAGTTTCCTGTTGTCCAGGAGACCCTTTGATTAGACACGGAGCCTCTCCTCACCTTCACAAGTATGCAGCAGAAATCCCCAAAGCAATGGGGATGATATCATGAGAGGATATGACTGTTTTGATACATGCTCCCATCCTAATGTGTATCCCAGTTCCTACCTACAATGGACATAGCAATAGCACTTAGACTTATATACCACTTCACAGTGCTTTACAGCCCGCTCTAAGCGGTTTACAGTGTCACCCCCAACAATCTGGGTTCTCATTTTACGCACCTTGCAAGGATGGAAGGCTTAATCAACCTTGAGCTTGATGAGATTTGAACTGCCAAACTGCTGGCAGCAGGCAGTCAGCAGAAGTAGCCTGCAGTACAGTACCTCACTCATTCTACTATGTAAAGAAACACACACACAAACCTGTGGGACTTTGTAAGGGCATACTAATGTTGACATCTGAATGGAATTCTCCCTGTCAGCTGCATCAAGAAGAGCCAAAATGTTTTCCTTCCTTCCACAGCTGTAGTTGGGAACATTGGCTTCTCCAGTAGAGAGCATGTCCAGCAAGACATCTGAAGTGCCAAGTGTGTTCAAATAGTTGTCATGGATATTGTAGCCAAGAGTGAGATTGCACAGGAGCTGGCTATTCTTGTTGATCTCTTGAATGGTGAAAATAAAGCGTTCTATTCCTTTGTAAGTATAAGGGTCACTAGTGTAAAAAAATGATTGGGTTAATACAAGTATTATCAATAAAATACCTTTCCCCCCAATTTCATCCTCTTAATCAACACATGACTATACAGTCTGAAGCCAATACTGTTCCAAAAAAGAGGCAAATGATAGTCACCCATCAACATTTAATATTTGTAAAGGTTGAGAAAAGGGGAAGCAGATAAGAATCATAAACTCTATTATTTATAACAGCAGAGATTTTCATCAGCACAGTACCCAGTCTGCAAAATAATTCATTTTTTAAAGTACAACCATCATGAAAGGAAGAGGATATTTCATAAGCGACCCAGAAACGCTGTTCTAAAAACAATTCATCCTCTATTCCTGTAAGGATCAGGCATTGAACATCAGTGATGCAGTTATAAAAATATGGAAATAAGCTGGTCAGGGTCGAATACAACAATCATTACTTTAAACAAAAGTCAGTATTCAAATAATGAATTCTAGATTGGATGTGGAGAGGAAAATAATTTGGATTTCTTTCAGGTATTTGTTTCTGCTCCATCTTTGTATTTGTGTCTCTTCCCCTAAATAAGATAAAAGAGGAAAGTGATGGAAATCTGATCAATCAACAAAATCAATCAGTTCCTGAAATATAGGAGTAAGCAGAATAAGGAGAAAAGAATGAGAGTGTTAGAACTGCAGATGGAAGGAATACAATTTGATTACAATGAATAACTTACAAGTAAGACTGACTATAAGGAAGTAGGTTGAAAAACAACATTTCCTGTTTTAGTGTTACTGCACTGGTGACCATACCGATGAGATGGTCTCCTGGCCTGTAGTAGCTCCATGGTCTTTCTCTATCCAGGTGCACCATATTCAGTGGGCACTTCATTCTAAGCTTCCCAGAGACTGTCTGGGACACAAGTAGCATGGAAAGCAGAAGCAGGAGGTCCATAATTCATGGAGCTGAATCAATCACCTGATTCCAAAGAAGAGTTAGATGATTTCAAAGCACTCTCAGAAAATGGAACATTCAGTGGCTTTCCTTTTTCAAACAGAAACAAACCGAGCTTCCTCTGGAAGAGAGAGAAAGTTACATCCAGCAGCACAGCCCCTGCCTGCATCCTAAATCTTGTGCAAACCATTCAGCATGAGTAGAGGCTTATATCTTTTTCTCATGCAAGATCCATTCCATGTTGTTTCACACTGATGTTATATGAACAGCAGTCACTGGAAAAGTAGCAGTAGACGTCTCAAAGTCTGGGATTGTGATAATTATTGTGAGTGATGATTTGTACTCAGGACAGCTTCCAGGTCTCCATGCACAGAGAGGCAGCTGGAGAAACGGATTTTTAAAATGTTGCAGATACATCCCTGGAGACACTCCTCTACAATGGTTGTCATCCTTCCTGTCAGGGCATGTCCAGAAAGTGATGCTGGAGGAATATGCTTCAATTCCCATGGAATTGACTTCTGCTGTCCTCCATTGTGGCCTATGGTCTTCAGAGAATGCTAGAGAAGGTCACCCAGAGCTATGCAGTCTGATAGTAGTCTAGGTTCTTGACCCTTAACTCTAGTACTCTCTAACACCATCTGCACCCTTGAACCCTGCTTAATGTTAAGAGCAAATCTTCTTTGTGATTTTCTTTTCTATGAGATGTATATTAAAAATAAATATATTTTTTGTATGAGAGCTGACTAAGAAGCAGAAAAGGGGCAGTCTGTAGACTGTATTCTTGAGTAAATAGGGAGAAATTTACAGGAAGGATAGAAATTGTTATCTTCCTTGACCCTCTGTTGTCCTTCAATGTTCATGGAAGACACTGAAATCCTTTATATTTTGAAGTTTCATAGTTTATTAAATAAAGAATAGGGGTGAAGTCTGCAGCTGAGATGGTGGTGGTGCACAAAGCATGGTTTATGGTACGACTGGATTTCTTGCCAGACTTACCAAGAAACTGGTTTAGGGATACATAGGGGCCCTTTCTCTGCTTCTATGGATGTACTAAGTGGGATGGGCCCCATTTGAGATCCCCATCTCTCAGGCTTTGTGTGACACCTCTCTCCACACACACAAGTGCTTTGAGGGGAAGTTGGGAGCCCTCAGTTTCTGGTTTATCTGGGTGATTTATTGCTGAGTTTACGTTTCTTACCTGGAGAACAGATGGAAATGAACTGTCACTTGCTATGTACAGCTTGACTTTGAATGGAGAACTGGGGGTTAGAGTGAGAGGAGAGAACTGAGGGGATAGGCAGGTCCATCCTGAAGGGAGGAACAGAGAAAGTGATAAAGTTTTCCCACTGTATGGCCTTCAACTTCTACTCTCAGGGTCTGGGCCTCCTGAGATGGGAGGAATTCCCCTTTTCGGTCAGATATGTGCCCTTGCCAATATGTAGTTTTTTTCCCCAGGGGAGAGGAGGAAGGGTGGCTGTTGTCATTTGTGGTTTGTTACGGTCTTTCAGGAGGCTGGACTTAGACCTGCTTCTTGTCTCAGTTTGGCGATGAGAATTTTCCCTCATCTAGTGAAGTCTGTTGTGTGAATGGCATCCTTGGAGGAAGAAAAATGTCCCTGGTTATTTCAGTTACAAACTATTGTTCAGCTTCTCTCCACTAAATCTAATGTACTTCAGGGTTCCAGTCATTCACTGACCCATCAGCCAACAGATTTGACTTCAGAAAACAAACCATAGTTAAAAGATACATATGTGAGTGCAGCCACTGGTGAATTGGCTAAGTGGATTCTATGGATATGAACCAGACCAGTTTGCTGTAGTGATTAAGGCACTGGGCGATCATAACATCAAAGGCACTCACTGTAGCAGTATAGATCTCCATTATCACCAGAATAGTGATAATTATGATGAGAAGCAACATCTCATCTGGGGATCCTGAAGTTCATGCAAGTGAAAAATCACAAATACGTCCCAGGAAGTGTTGTTGTCCTTCCTGTCAGAACATATCCAGAAAGTGATGCTGGAGGAAAAGAGTTCAACATCTAGAAATTGACTTCTGCTATCCTTCATCCTGGCATTTTGTCTCCAGAGACTGCTGGGGATTGTCAACCAGAGCTGTGGGGTTTGGTTACACTCCATGTTGACAGCTCAACTCTTAGAATTCATCATAGAATAATAGTGTTGGAAGGGACCTTGGAGGTCATTTCAAATACAGCTACTCATTGATATTTACTTCCCAATCCTTATAGAAATACAGGATGACTTATTTTTAGAATTGGTTTCTGGGTCACTTTTGAAACATCCTCTTCCTTCCATGGTGGTTCCAGTTTAATAATTCAATTATTTTGAACCTTGGTTACTGGGCAGATAGAATATAGAATAACAGAGTTGGAAGGGACCTTGGAGGTCTTCTAGTCCAACCCTCTGCTTAGGCAGGAAACCCTACACCACTTCAGACAAATAGTTATCCAACATCTTCTTAAAAACTTCCAGTGTTGGAGCATTCACAACTTCTGGAGGCAAGTTGTTCCACTGATTAATTGTTCTAACTGTCAGGAAATTTCTCCTCAGTTCAAGGTTGCTTCTCTCCCTGATGAGTTTCCACCCACTGTTTCTTGTTCTACCCTCAGGTACTTTGGATGGATACATATATACATCTGAACTATACTGTTTTGTTTCTCTGTGTCATATAATATATGTTGATGTATGCATAATATTGCATGTATTTCTTTATTTTGTCATGTTTATGTAGTGTCTATTGGAGGTGGTGATCTTTTGAGAGCTGTATGCAATGAAATTTCATTTTAATGTATGCCGATTAGTGTACATTCAAAATGACAATAAAGTGACCCACCCAATCCAGGGAAGGTCATCACTCATCTCCTCAATGTCTTAGGTGAGGAGTCAAGTGTTCAAAATACGTCAAAAAGCAGCACTGTGGTGGGCTTCTGTACCTCACAGGGAACCATGTCCACTTCCTTAGGAGACACCAACTCAAACTCCCTCCAGGTCACACCACTAGATGTTTCTTCAGGTATCTTGACCTTCCCTGCCTAGTTCAGAGCAAGTCTGATCAATTTTATCATCCACATAGCCTGAATAATCTTGCAAGATGCCCAACAGTTGTTACAAGCTGCTCTCCCTAACCAATAAGGACCAGGTCCCTCTAAATATGGCTGCTGCATGGCTATCAGCAGACACAATGAGTGTGGAAAAATATTGCTGTTCACTATCTTATCACTATGATATAATCCCCAATATGGTCTTTTACACATGTATGGTCATGTTCCTTTCACCTTTTCCTCCAATGTTGTCCAGGCACCTTTCAGCTGTTTCATCTTCTGTAGCTTCTCTGTAAACCAAAAGTTCACCACAGCATTAGCAAAAGATGGAGGTGTGATCCAAGGCTCCATCCACCTGCCCATTCCAGGACTGAGGCCTTACCTGGATCAACAGATCCAATGAAAGCAACCTTGTTAGGCATCAACCTGGCATTCAAATGCAACAGCTGGAACCCAGAACCACCAAACATATGGTAGCCAGACACTGAGAGTAGAAGCCAAGGGCCATACAGTGGGGCGAACTTTGAGTCGCAGACCAGATGTCCTAAAGTGCAACTCACATTCTACCTGTCAGAGTCAGGATGGTTCTACCTATCCTGTCAGTTTCCTCTCCCCCTCAAACCCCCAGTTAATTCTTATTGGCCAAGGTGAACAAATCAATGTTCATCCCTTCCAGATAAGAAATGTAATTCCAAGACAAAAACTTACCCAGAGATATCAAGAACACGGGGACTCCCAAGCACACCTCCCAAGCACTTGGCAATCTTTGGGGGAAGGGGAGAATTCTCAAAAAAATCTCACTGATGAGTAGGCCAAAGAGGTACCACTCCATCAACTACATCTAAAAAGAAGAAGAAAAAGGAGGAGAAGGGGGGAGGGGGGAGAGGGAGGAGGAGGAGGAGGAGGAGGAAGAAGAAGAAGAAGAAGAAGAAGAAGAAGAAGAAGAAGAAGAAGAAGAAGAAGAAGAAGAAGAAGAAGAAGAAGAAGAAGAAGAAGAAGAAGAAGAAGAAGAAGACCCACAAGTTTCTGGCAGGGTGTGGCAAGAAATCAAGTCTCACCATGGATTATGCTGTGGGAATTGCCACCATGACAACAGGACTCTGACTATTTAGTACAATAACTGACTTCAGAATATAAAGTTGCTTAGTGAAGTCTCATTCCAAAATTGATCTTTCTAGAAAAAATAGGAAATAAAATTCACAATATAAATAAAATTCATTCACAAGTAATTTTAAAATCAGCGCCAATCAAGATTCATATTTGGAGACCTAATAGAAAAGAAAATTACAAACAGGCCCATCTTTTACCATTAGAAAGGGTTTAAGGATATATTGATTACTTCCTTGCTTTTGGAAGACAGTCAGCACTTGAGTTGAGTGCCCCCAACACAGAATGTCAACAAATTACATCACTCTTCATGATCTTCCACAAGAGAAGTCATCACATTGAAGGACAGCAGAAGTCAATTCCCTGGATGTTGAACTATCTTCATCCAGCATCACTTTCTGGACAAGACCTGACAGGAAAGGACCACAATCACTACACAACAATGTAGATATGCCCCCAAGGGTGTGATTTTTCTCTAAGGTCTTCTTCTCCAGCTACTCCTTTGAAAATGGAGTCCAGAAAAAATCTAGGGTCCACAGAGGAGAAGTTACTTCTCACTGTAATTTTCAAAATTCTGGTCTCTGGGACCTCTTCTGCTACTTCTCCAGGGACTGTCTTTGAGGTAAACATCAGACTGAAACAACATGGAAGGGATCTTGCATTAGGAAAGGATAAATGCCTCAGTCTCTCACACAATGCATCACTGGTTAAGGTACAGGTATGGACTGTGTCTTTGAATGTACTTTCTCTCCTTTCCATGTGAAGCTTGGTTTATCTCTGTCTGAATCCAGAAAGTCTAGAATTTCTACATTATGAAGCTACTTTCAATTCATCTAACTCTTACTGTTCTTTCTTAGAAACAGGAGGGGATTGATTCAGACACGTGAATTATGGACCTTCTGCTTGTGCTTCTGTTGCTGCTGGTGTCCCAGACAATCTCTGGAAGGCTTAGAATGAAGTGCCCACTGAATTTCAAGCAGCAGGATGAAAAAAAGCCATGGAGCTATTACAGTCCAGGAGACCATATCATTAGTATCATCAACACTGGAACAAAAATATTGCGTACAACAATGTTGCCTTTCAACATGGAACCTCATGTTCAATTTGAGTTGTAAGTCATTCACTGTGGTGGAGTTTCATTCGCTCTACTTGCAGTTCTCATTCTTTTCTTCTTATTTTGCTAATGCCTGTATTGTAGGACCTATTTTATTTCTTGAATTGTTTTGATTGCTCTCATTTCTCTCATTTTGTAAAAAAAATATTGAATCCAAAGATAGGGCAGAAAATTAAACTCCCCCCAAAAAGTCCATATTCCAAAGCTTTCCTGGTCTAATCCTTAGCTATACTTCAGTACCAACTTTGATTGTTATTGAATGGATTGTACTTGCCTCTGACTAGCTCATATTCATATTTTTACAACCCCACATTCATATTCAATGCTTGATCCTTCTAGGAACAGAGAATGAACATATTTTAGAATTGCTCTTCTGGGTCACATATTAAAAAGCCTCTCTCCATTATGATTGTTTCTATTTTAATCATTGAATGATTTTGAATCCTGGTTACTTGTCAGTTGAAAATGAGTTCTGCTATGAATTATTTGATTTGTGGTCCTAAACTTTAGTGGAAAGCTATCTCTATCTCCTCTCCCCAACACTCATTAAAAAAAATGCTGATGGGTAACTTTTGGATCAGCATTGGCTTAAGATTGAGAAGGCTTGTGGAGACAAAGAGCAATAAATTGAAAAGAATGTTTTGCTTTTTCTCTTAATGATGATAACATGAACATTTTTATCTTAGTTTACCTTTTGATAAGTATAGACTACTGCGCAACATTTTTAATATTCAAGAGATCAACAAGATTCCCCGGCTTCTGCACAATCTCACCCTTGGCTACCACATCCATGACAACTATTTGAACATACTTTTGACTTCAGATGCCTTGATGGACATTCTGTCTACTGGAGAAGCCAATGTTCCCAACTACAGCTGTGGAAGGAAGGACAACATTTTGGCTCTTGTTGATTCATCTACTTATGACATCTCCATCCAAATGTCAACATTGGGAGACATTTACAAAGTCCCTCAGGTTTGTATGTCTACTTTCCTATAGTAAACTGAATGGAGTAGTGGATCGGTATGTGATAGATCTCTTTGGAACTTAAGAACTGCTTTTCATCATGGCCATTTTAAGCATCGGGGTTAGGGATTGGGATCCACGGTGATTAGGAGGTAAGGATCCAAGCAGTGATATCGTCTCATGACATTATCATCATTGATTATGTTTTTTTCTGCTGCACATTTGGAAATGAGAGGAGAGGCTCTGTGTTCAGTTGAAGTTTCTTCTGTCCAAAAGAAAGGTGGAGAAGATACAAGACATCAATTTTTGTACATAATCTTAGCAAAAATAATATAATCCAAATGAATTATCTTACTGTAGCTGATTAAAATCACATAAGTCTTATGAATTCATAGGGATCACTTTCATTAATCAACCACTTTATTTTTAAAATTTATAAGCAGATTAGCCAACATGTTAATTTTTTTTCACCCTAAAGCTATCTATGACAACATTCATTATAAATGGCTTGAAAAGCAATAAAGCTCCTGTGAAGGACTTTCTGAACTATTCAAAAAATTTCCCTAATACTTCTGTCCTCTATTGGCAGGTTCATTTACACATGAACCTGCCAATCTCTCTCTGTCTGTCTGTCCGTCCGCCCGTCCATCCCTCAGTCCATCCATCCATCCATCCATCCATCCATCCATCCATCCATCCATCCATCCATCCATCTATCTATCTAAAAAACAGAATGAAACATAATTTACTGACCCATTGGACTAATAGACATTGTGGCTAAAATATTTGATCAGATCCTCTTGAGATAGAGTTGAGAGTGGGTAGATGAACAAAGAATTCCTTGCTGAAGGAAAAGCAAGCTTTAGACAATGTCTTACCTAATCAAGCGCACTTAGCATCTAATCCTCAATGAAACTACATCTACATCAGTGATATGCAGTCAGGTGAGGCAGGGGAGGCACGGCCTCACCACTGTCATCATGAAAAGAAAAAAAATGTAAAAGGAAAAAGGCGAGAGCTGAGGTCAGGCTGAGCTAGTTGCTGCCTCACCATGGATGACTGCTTAACTGTTTAAAAAAGCCTCTTAAAAAGTGCCCTCTACTATGAGGCAGGAAAACGGTGTGCCTCATCTAGTTTGACTTTAGGCATTTTATGATCACTCGAGCAGAGTTAAGCAAGGGTTAAAAGCCTAAAAATTCCTGACGTAGATGAGGCACGCCGTTCTCCTGCCTCATAGTAGAGGGCGCTCCTTTGGGCGGGGCTTCTTTAGAGGACCTGAGGCAAGAGCAGAATTGAAATCCTCTCTGAAACAGCTGGAAAAGGTACGTGTGGGTCGGAAGGAGGGGGAGGAATTCAAACTTCATCCTCAAGTGTAGATCCCTCCCCAAGTGTAGTTTGATTGCAGGCAGAGCCACATTGCCTTTTCAAACCTGTAATCAGTGAAGCTGGGCTGGATCTTTCTGGGGCTGGGGGAAAGTATGTGTGCTCCACCAGTATGGCTCTTTGACTGGCTTCCTGCCTCCTCCTGTGGTCTCCTCGCTGGTGCTCTCCCTCCAATCCAACTTTGTGTGTGTGTTTGTGTGTGTGTGTGTCTGTGTGTGTGTGTTTGTTTGTTGAAGAGAGAGTGAGTGAGAGAGGGAAGGGGGTAGGAGAGATAGTCCAATCCAACTTCTGTTTGTGTGTGTGTGTGTGTGTGCTTGAGAGAGGGGGGGAGGGAAGGAGAGAGGGAGGAAGGAGGGGAAGGGAGAAGAAAAAGAAAGAAGGAAAGGAGAAAAACAAATGCTGTCACTTTAAATCGGAATTGAGCATGCCTGGCTGTGGAATTCTGGAAGTTGAAGTCCACAAGTCTAAAAAAAATTGAAACCCACCACTGTGTCAGTGCCTCACCAGCCATAAACCTCACCGCACGTCACTGATCTACATGGAGGGAAACATGCAGTGAGGTACCCAAGATTCTGTCTTAGGCCCAGTGCCCAATTATTGGCGTTCCATTAAATCTATGGAAACTGACAGACTCCCCAAAATCTGTGTTTTAGAAGAGACAATTAAAGAAGAGACAATTTTAATGAAAGACTCCTTGAATTGTACAGCTGACAAATTATATTAGGAGGTGTGGTCTTCCTGTTTCTTGTGCAGCTGGAAAAGAAGCTAAAAAGTTTGCTGCCCAAAGAAATCAGATATTGGAGCAGAGAAAGATACAAACATGCTCAATAAGGATGGCACATTGAAATGAATGGTCCTCTGCAAATGTACATAGAAATTGGCAAGTATCTCGATGCAGAAATGCCTGGATATCTTAAAGTGGTAATTATTCAAGCAGGATATGAGCTCTGGATACAAAGGTTAAATATGGAAGATTTAACCAGAGCCTTGTAATGAAGAGACTTCTATTTGCTGAGTCCCTTAAATCTACAAAACACATCTATAATCTGAATATAAATTATATAAGAAAGATATCAGTACCTTGGACTGCAGATTAGATCATTTAGAACCTAATAATAATATAAATATTTCCTGTTTGGTTGATATTGAAAAAATGCATTCAATATGGATCTTTCTTTGAACAAAATATTTCATTGCACAAATGGATATGTGGATTGGAGATGTAGAGATGATAGAGAAACGATTCCTTATTCTTTTCACTTATTTTCTTTTGTAATCTTATTTTATACGTACAGTTAATGTTACATATGTTTATTCTTTATTTTCATATGGGGTAATGGCTAATCAACAATAAACTATTCTAATAAGTTCATGAGATGGTATTTCTTTAAAGCTAATTTTTGGGAATTGATCTGACCCCAAATATAATGTTTCACTCTTCATTGTTTTTTCAGATCAATTTTGAATAATTTTCAGATTTGCTGCATGATAAAGTCAATTGCCCTTTTATTATAGTTTCTTCGCCAAAAAAGGAATCCTCTACCCAGGAATTCTCCAAATGCTCCTCCATTTACAATACAATACAATAGCAGAGTTGGAAGGGACCTTGGAGGTCTTCTAGTCCAACCCCTTGCCTAGGCAGGAAACCCTATACCATTTCAGACAGATGGCTATCCAACATCTTCTTAAAGACTTGCAGTGTTGGGGCATTCACAACTTCTGGAGGCAACTTCTGTTCCACTGATTCATTGTTCTGTCAGCAAGTTTCTCCTCAGTTCTAAGTTGCTTCTCTCCTTGATTAGTTTTCACCCATTGCTTCTTCTTCTACCCTCAGGTGCCTCTGAGAATAGTTTGACTCCCTCTTCTTTGTGGCAACCCCTGAGATATTGGAACACTGCTATCATGTCTCCCCTAGTCCTTCTTTTCATTAAACTAGACATACCCAGTTCCTGAAACCGTTCTTCATATGTTTTAGTCTCCAGTCCCCTCATCATCTTTGTTGCTCTTCTCTGCACTCTTTTCTAGAGTCTCCACATCTTTTCTACATCGTGGCGACCAGAACTGAATGCCATATTCCAAGTGTGGCCTTACCAAGGCATTATAAAGTGGTACTAACACTTTACGTCATCTTGATTCTATCCCTCTATTTATGCAGTCTAGAACTGTGTTGGCTTTTTTGGAGCTGCTGCACACTGCTGGCTCATATTTAAATGGTTGTCCACTAGGACTCCAAGATCCCTCTCACAGTTACTACTATTGAGCACAGTACCACCTATACTGTACCTGTGCATGTTGTTTTTGTTGGCTAAATGTAGAACCTTATTCTTTTCACCATTGAATTTCATTTTATTAGATAGTGCCCAATGTTCAAGTTTGTCAAGATCCTTCTGTATCTTAAGCCTATCTTCTGGAGTGTTGGCTATTCTTGCCAGCTTGGTGTCATCTGCAAATTTGATGAGTTCCCTATTTATTCCCTCATCCAAATCATTGATGAAGATGTTGAAGAGTACTGGGCCTAAAACAGAGCCTTGGGGTACTCCACTGCATACTTCCCTCCATGTAGATGCAGTTCCATTGAGGACTACACGTTGACTGTGGTTGATCAGTCAGTTACAAATCCATCTGGTGGTGATGCTGTCTAACCCACATTCTACTTTATCTAGTAGTAGGTTATGGTCTACCTTATCAAAAGCTTTACTGAAGTCCAAGTAAACTATATCAACGGCATTCCTCTGGTCCGCTAATTTTGTCACATTATCAAAGAATGCAATAAGATTAGTCTGGCATGATCTGTTTTTGACAAACCCATGTTGGCTTTGGCTATTACTTTGTTTTCTTCTAGGTATTAGTTAATTCGTTGCTTGATTATTTTTTCCAGAATCTTTCGTGGAATTGAGGTCAGGCTGATAGGTCTGTATTTCCTGGATGTATTTTTTTTCCTTTTTTTGAAGATGGGAACCACATCAGCTCTTTTCCAGGCCTCTGGTAATTCCCTGGTCTTCCAGGATCTCTGAAAGATATAATTCAGTGGTTCTGAGATCTTGTCTGCCAGTTCCTTCAGTACCCTGGTGTGTAATCCATCCAGTCCTGGTGATTTGAACTCGTCAAGGGTAGACAGGTGCTCACTTACCATTTTCTTCCCTATTTCAATTTGTGTTCCTAATCTGATTTTTGTGGTGCTGTTTTTGATAGGTTGGACTGTTTTATCCCTTTGTGTAAAGACAGATGCAAAACATGAGTTAAATAGTTCTGCTTTCTCCCTGTTGCTTGTCATCTTCTTTCTACTTTCTCCCAGCAATGGACCAATTGTTTCCTTAACTTTTTTCTTGTTTTAAACATTTTGGAAGAAGCTTTTTTTGTTAATTTTTACTTTTCAGATGGGTTAATGGCTAATCAACAATAAATTATTCTAATAAGTTTATGGAATGGTATTTCTTTAAAGCTAATTTTGGGAATTGATCTGACCCCAAATATAACACAGGATTCTTCATTGTTTTTTTCAGATCAATTTTGAATTACTTTCAGATTTTCTGCATGATAAAAGTCAATTGCCCTTTTATCACAGTTTCTTCCCCATAAAAGATTTCCTCTACCCAGGAATTGTCCAAGTGCTCCTTCATTTCAGATGGACCCTGGTTGGTCTCTTTGCTCCAGACACAGACAATGGAGATAATTTCATGAGGACTTTGGCTCCTTTACTTGACAGGAATGGCATTTGTGTTGTTATATCACAACAATTCACAACAATTCAACAAATTACAGCACTCCATGGGGAAGCCCTTTCTAAGTGGAGACAAGTCAATGTCTATATTCATTACATAGAATTTGGTGCTGTTTTGGAAAGAATTCTTCCTTTTCATTTTATACTTAGGCGTTTGCCCGGACCCATTGAAAAGAAAATCTGGATCACAACACTCAATTCAGTATATCCATTGAATGACCATAGAGCTCTGAGATATGTGAATAGTATCTGGACTGTTGATTTTGAGAGAAAAAAGAGGGAAATAAAGGATGCCTATAGAAGCAGATTCTTTGTGGAACCGCCCTTAGGGCATCCGTCATTTCTCTGCTCTTTTTCAAAGCATGCATTGTCTGCCAAAGGCCGGAAAAGATGCACTGAGAAATCACCTCTGGAGATCCAACAAAAGAAGGAATTCGTGTGGAATATCCACGATTCTTACAGTTCCATTTTGACTCTGGCCCATGCCTTGAATGCTGCATATTCCTCCAGATCCAGGAGGAGAAGGAAGGGGAGGAAACGGCATTTGGGAGCTTCAAGGCTGCAGCCGTGGCAGGTAAGATGTCCTGACAAGGATCCATTAATCTTAGTTCCTGTGGATAAGAATTAAAAAGGAGAAGGAGGGGAACCGTATCAACCTACTTGTGTTAACAGGACTACAACAAGTTTGGCCAATCGCTTAAGCCAGGGGTGGTTTCAATTTTTTTTATCTACTGGTTCAGTGGGCATGGCTTGATGGGGAGGCATGTGACTGAGTGGGCGTGGCCAGCTTGACGTCACTCATGCACACTCGGTCACATGACCTCCCACCACCACCAAGCCACACTCACCAAAACAGTGGCAAAAAGTTTTCTGTCTTTTTTTTTTGATCCCCAGAGCATGAGATCAGGGCAGCATGCTGCTCTGAGAAGCTGCACTTGGACATCTTCCTCCTGCGCTCAGCAGCTGAAGCGCTCCGGGTGCAGCATGTGCTGCAGGGCCAGGAAGCACTGCTGGTGCTTGGCCAGGTTCAGGGATAAGCCGTGCAGGCAGCGCAGCCCAAAAGGTCCATGCGGGGCTCCGGCAGCTGCAAAGCACAGCATGAGGGGCAGAAACCCCGAACCCAGTGGGGTCATGCAGCTCCAGCAGCAGCAGCGCCCGGCCTGCCTGGGATCGGGATCGCCGCTGACCCTCGCGCACATTGCCCACTGCCATATCCACTTTGGCAACTGGGGCCCTGCCCTGCCCTGCCCTGCCCCTCTCTGCACAGAAGGGGCCCTTCGCTGTCCTGCTCGGGAGACAAGAAAAACGAAATGCACAGGTACAGTATATGTGGCACCTTGCTCAATAGTAGTAATTGTGAGAAGGATAGTGGAGTCCTAGTGAACAACCATTTAAATCTGTGCCAGCAGCGTGCAGCAGCTGCCAAAAAGCCAACACAGTTCTAGGCTGCATCAACAGAGGGATAGAGTCAATATCAAGTGAAGTGTTAATACCACTTTATAATGCCTTGGTAAGGCCACACTTGGAATACTGCATCCAGTTTTTGTTGCCATGATGTAAAAAAGATGTGGAGACTCTAGAAAGAGTGTGGAGAAGAGCCACAAAGATGATTAGGGGACTGGAGACCAAAACATATGAAGAACAGTTGCAGGAACTGGGTATGTCTAGTTTAATGAAAATAGGACAAGAAGCAACAGGTGGAAACTAATCAAGAAGAGAAGCAACTTAGAACTAAGGAGAAATTTCCTGACAATAAATCAGTGGAAGAACTTCCCTCCAGAAGTTGTGAATGGTAGTTTTTAAGAAGATGTTGGATAACCATACGTCTGAAGTGGTGTAGGGTTTCCTGCCTAAGCAGGGGGTTGGACTAAAAGACCTCCAAGGTCCCTTCCAACTCTGTTGTTCTGTTCTGTTCTGTTCCATTCCATTCTGTTCTGTTCTATTCTATTTCATTCCATTCTATATTCTATTCTGCTTCAGTAGACCAACATGGCTCTTCTCCTCCTTCTTGACTTTCCTAAAACAGCTCTTCCTTGGTTTCATGGCTGCGAAGCTGATCCCATTTTTCTGTGTGGTGTCTGCAAGGGACAGTGGGGGTCTCCCTTCCCCCTAAAATAAAACATTCACTTCCTGAGATTCTTATGGATGCTTTTCTTTTCTTTCCATTAACAAACTCTTCTGACTTAGTTTGCAATCAACTATTTTGATTTCATCAACCTAAGCCTATCACAAATATTTTTTGTCAATGTTGATATCGTTCTTGCTCTGCATTTCATTTTTCTTCTTCAATGTGGAAGACTTTGTACTTGCTTTTCCTCTTAAATTCCATCTATTTTTAGCTCTTATATTATATCACCAGCCGTTCCACAATCTGTTAAAAATGCGTAATCAGAAAAGCAGGGGGAGCCCATAACTACATAAAGAGAGAAACTCAGGTAGGATCCACCCTAAATTATCAGGTTGTAAGAAGAGAAGGTGGGGCATTTGTACCTCCAGACATGCATGGTGGCCTTGCTCCAAAAGATGAGCAACATATAAATTTGATGATGATGATGACATAGACAGACAGACAGACAACTAATGTTCTCTCAATGTAGCCACGAAGTACAATGAGGTCATCTGGATATATTTATAATGTGGTCTACCAGGGAGAAGATTAGCCTAGCTATTTTCTTGACAAATCTATGATTTATGACAAGCACCTCTTGTTGTCAAGGAATTTATGAATATTCCCATTTTTGTGCAGTTTATTGATGACCTGCTTTAGAAGGTTTCTTATAATCGACACATTTTCTCAATCATATTGTTTTCAAAACATATATTTCCAAGATATGATTGACAAACTTTATTGAACCTTTGTTTTTCATTTTTAAAGATAGTGGTTAATCCTGTTCCTACAACTAAGGATATTTGCAAGGTAGTCCTCTTTAAAAGAAGGAGATAAATGATAACAAAAGGATAATTTACCAGGATTACTACTTTTGAAATGCCTGGATGTTCCCATTCTAGTTCCATCCTTTTCTGGAGAAGAATGAGTTTTGCAATCTTTCTGAATTAAAAGTGTACTTGGACCAAAATGGAGATTTAAAGGCTGATCTGAGTATCTCTGCCTGGATGGTTCTCTACAAAGACCACAACAAGGGGAAAAAACTTTTGACTGTTGAAAAGCAGAGAGTTATTAGCAACGAAGATAATCTGTTATGGCTAAAGTTGCACAATGGGGTAGGAGAAATATTGGTGTCTTTTCTCTATTATTCAAAAAGTTCTGACCCATTTCATCAGGTTGAGCACCCTGGCTCAGTGTTGAAACGGAGAAGCTGCATGAAAATGGTAAGAGAGGCCCAATCCCTCAAGTGCTAGGGATTGTGATCCACTTCTTCCCTGTCTTCAAATAGCAAACAAGAAGGCAAATTGGTTGACAAAGTTGAATCAAGACTGGAGAGAGGTCCTTTTGTTTCCACTTGGAAATAAGCTTTGGAAATCAGAATCACCTTGTCCTGGTTAGGACCAGTGTCCGAAAGAAGGGAAGGGCAAGACGTTTCAAAGAAACCCAGACATGACTAGAGTTATTTATTCCAATCTTTCATCCTACTGGGATAATGTAATTGGCCTTCTGCTCTTATGAAGGGGGTCCAAGATTATTATTTTTTTGACATGGAGTCAAAATGACCCGATTGCTGAATTATAACACCCTGACCCAGAAAACTGAAACACTGAAACATGATTTTGACTCAAAGAAAAGCCTTTCCTGATATCTGAAAAAACGAGGGACAAATTAAAAGGAAATGTTGCTTAGATTTGGACAATGGCTTATAAGAAGGCACATCATTTAAAAAACCCTTGAATGCAATTATTTATCTTGATTGTTAGCTATTTGTGTCATTCTGGGGGAAAAATGAGCTCCAAATTTAACTAATAAGAAATAGTTAAATTTGTTATTACAAA
>JAKRSK010008863.1:0-34226 GCA_029891615.1 Natrix natrix natrix
CAATAGCACTTAGACTTATATGCCGCTTCACAGCACTTTTACAGTCTTCCCTAAGTAGTTTACAGAGTCAGCCTATTGCCCCCAACAATCTGGGTCCTTATTTTACTGACTTTGGAAGGATGGAAGGTGAGTCAACCTTGAGCCTGGTGAGATTCGATCTGCCAAATTGCAGTCAGCCAGCAGTCAGCAGAAGTATCCTGCAGTACTGCATTCTGACCATTGCGCCAACACGTCCCTTCTTCAATGCTTCTTCAATGCTTCAATGAAGATGCTTCAATACCCAGGAATTGACTTCTCTGTCCGCCATGGTGGCAGATGGTCTCCAGAGCTTGCTAGAGAAGGTCACCCGGAGCTATGCAGTTTGGTGGCAGTCTAGGTTCTTGACCCTTAACTCTAGTGCTCTCTAACACCATCTGCACCCTTGAACCCTGCCTAATGTTAAGAGCAGGTCGTCTTTGTGATTTTCTTTTCTATGAGATCTCCAGATATTAATCCTCATTTGGAACGGATTTTAAAAATCCCTTGTGCCTGAAATGACATTTCATTTCCATCTGTTCCAGAAGTTTAATTTTTTGGATGAGAGCTGACTAAGAGGTGGGAAAGTGACAGTCTATAGACTATATTCTTGAGTAAATAGGGAGAAATTTATACAAGGAATAGAAAATTTTATCTTCCTTGACCCTCTCTTGTCCTTCAATGTTCATGGAAGTTACTGAAATCCTTTATATTTTGAAGTTGCATAGTTTATTAAATAAAGAATGGGGGTGAAGTCTGCAGCTGAAATGGTGGAGGTGCTCAAAGCATGGTTTATGGTGTGACCGGATTTCTTGCCAGACTTACCAAGAAACTCGTTGAAAGACAAATAGTGGCCCTTTCTCTGATTCTATGGATGTATTCGGTGGGATGGGTCCCATTTGACATTCCCATCTCTCAGATTTTGTGTGACATCTCTCCACACATACACAAGTGTGTTGAGGAGCAGTTGGGAGAACTGAGTTCGTGATTTATTGCTGAGTTTACGTTTCTTACCTGGAGAACAGATGGAAATGAACTGTCACTTGATATGTACAGCTTGGCTTTGAATGGAGAACTGGGGGTTTGAGTGAGAGGAGAGAGCTGAGGGGATAGGCAGGTCCATCCTGAAGGGAGGAACAGAGAAAGTGAGAAAGTTTTCCCACTGTATGGCCTTCAACTTCTACTCTCAGGGTCTGGGCCTCCTGAGATGGGAGGAATTCCCCTTTTCGGTCAGATATGTGCCCTTGCCAATATGTAGATTTTTTTCCCCAGGGGAGAGGAGGAAGGGTGGCTGTTGTCATTTGTGGTTTGTTACGGTCTTTCAGGAGGCTGGACTTAAACCTGCTTCTTGTCTCAGTTTGGCAATGAGAATTTTCCCTCATCTAATGAAGTCTGTTGTGTGAATGGCATCCTTGGAGGAAGAAAAATGTCCCTGGTTATTTCAGTTACAAACTATTGTTCAGCTTCTGTCCACTAAACTAATGTACTTCAGGGTTCCAGTCATTCACTGACCCATCAGCCAACAGATTTGACTTCAGAAAACAAACCATAGTTAAAAGATACATATGTGAGTGCAGCCATTGGTGAATTGGCTAAGGGGATTCTATGGATATGAACCAGACCAGTTTGGTGTAGTGATTAAGGCACTGGGCGATCATAACATCAAAGGCACTCACTGTAGCAGAATAAATCTCCATTATCACCAGAATAGTGATAATTATGATGAGAAGCAACATCTCATCTAGGGATCCTGAAGTTCATGCAAGTGAAAAATCACAAATACGTCCCAGGAAGTGTTTGTGTCCTTTCCGTCAGAAGATATCCAGAAAGTGATGCTGGAGGAAAAGAGTTCAACATCTAGAAATTGACTTCTGCTATCCTTCATCATGGCATTTTGTCTCCAGAGACTGCTGGGGATGGTCAACCAGAGCTGTGGAGTTTGGTTACACTCCATGTTGACAGCACAACTCTTAGAATTCATCATAGAATAATAGAGTTGGAAGGGACCTTGGAGGTCATTTCAAATACAGCTACTCATTGATATTTACTTCCCGATCCTTATAGAAATACAGGATGACTTATTTTTAGAATTGGTTTCTGGGTCACTTTTGAAACATCCTCTTCCTTCTATGGTGGTTCCAGTTTAATAATTCAATTATTTTGAACCTTGGTTACTGGGCAGATAGAATATAGAATAACAGAGTTGGAAGGCACCTTGGAGGTCTTCTAGTCTAACCCCCTGCTCAGGCAGGAAACCCTACACCACATCAGACAAATGGTCATCCAACATCTTAAAAACTTCCAGTGTTGGAGCACTCACAATTTCTGCACTGATTAATTGTTCTGTCAGGAAATTTCTCCTCAGTTCTAAGTTGCTTCTCTCCTTGATTAGTTTCCACCCACTGTTTCTTATCCTACCTTCGGGTACTTTGGATGGATAGATATATACATCCGAACTAGGCTGTTTTGTTTCTCTGTGTCATATAATATATGTTGATGTATGCATAATATTGCATGTATTTCTTTATTTTGTCATGTTTATGTAGTGTCTATTGGAGGTGGTGACCTTTTGAGAGCTGTATGCAATGAAATTTCATTTTAATGTATGCTGATTAGTGTCCATTCAAAGTGACAATAAAGTGATCCACACAATCCAGGGAAGGTCATCACTCATCTCCTCAATGTCTTAGGTGAGGAGTCAAGTGTTCAAAACACTTCAAAAAGCAGCACTGTAGATTCACTTGCGGTTCCTGCTGGCAACGGATATGCTGTCTGCCGCTTGTTTCCTCGGTTGGCTCTGTGGGGTCCCCTGCCGAAGGGCGGCTCGCTGAAACCCCCCAGAATCAGCAGCAGCCGGCGGGGGTGTTTTCAGCCTTGCCTAGGAGCCAGGGAGTAGAGGGGGGGTTTGGGACAGCTTCAGGCTGTCCACCCTTTCGCCGAACAGGCTCCGTGAGGAAGGAGTTTATCCAAGGAAGAGCGGCTGAATGCTGGTGGTGGGGGATCCATCCTGATCTCCTTAATTGTCATTAAAGGATAAGCAGCAGACTACTGTAAGTTCATGTTCAACTTATTTGAAACTGAAGATTAGAGGGGGGTGTTTCTTCTCTTTACCCCCCCCCCCTCGAATTAAGCAGCATTTGAACTATCTCTCCCTATATTGGAATGGAGAGAGAACAAAGGCTGACTCATCACTTGAACCAGCTATGTGAGAAAGATCGCTATCACAATTGCAAGAGATGATTGCTGAGCTGTCTTTTTAAAAAAACTTTATGGAGATCTCCGTTCTTCTCCCTGTGAAAGGAGGAGCCAAGATGGCTCCCTTCCATCTTTGTTTTTGCACTTACAAATGAAGTCTGCCTTTTGAAACTACCTTAAAACAAAAGTATGGTATTGTTTTATTACCCTCTCTGAGGGAGACCGGGACCTCTCCTGTTACGTGGTCTTCCTGGACTTTGATTATCTGACTTTCCCCTTTCTGGTGTGCCTCAGTGTCGGCACAGCTGCGTGATTCACTGATGCCATTTTCTTTGTAAAAGACTTATATACATCTCTGAACTTAGACAAATGGGGACCTAAGAAGCCACCAACGGGCAAGTCATTTTCGGCTCCTGCGTCTGCCACCTCCAGTCCAAGCATGCAGCAAATGAAAATTATTTCATTGTTACAACAAGAAGGGTCTGGAGAGAGCCCAAAAGAGCTATCTGTTACCCAAATGTTTTAATAAATTATGAGGGGTCAAAATGAGTTGAAAAAAGAGGTGACAGATCTTAAAGATGAACTCAGAGGTGTTCAACATCATATTTCAGAAAACAAACAGAGAATTATGGTGATGGATGAGGGGACGGCTGGGCTGGGGGAGGAGGTTAAGGCAGTCCAGAAGGGAAATGTAGAATTGGAAAACTTCATGGCAAAAATAGAATTTGAAAGAATGTCCTTTTTTCTCAGATTCCAGAACCTACCAGAGATAGAAAGTGAAGACCTTAAGGATATTATGAGCACAATTTTAGCAGAATACATTAAGAGAGACAAAGAACTGCTGTGGTGGGATATGGATTTGGTTTACAGGATTAATTCAGCATATGCTAGAAGTCATAAGGTTCCAAGGGAGCCATGTTAAATTTCTCAGGAGGACCACAAGGGATGAGATTCTTGGGGCCCAAAGGGAGGGACCACTAAAATATAAAGATGAAGAAATCACCATTCTTAAGCAAATTCCGAAAAAGATAAGAGAAAGAAGGAGGAAGTATTCCTCCTTACCAAAGAAATTATACAATAAAGAGGTTTGGTTTAGATGGTTTAGATGGTTATTGCCAGAGGGAATGTTGATCTTTTGGGAGGGAAATAGAATTAGAATTAATACAGTGCAGGAGGCTGAAGCCTTCATTAAAAAACATTTCTCTCTCCTAGAGGACGAACACAGGGAAGGTAGTGAAAAGGGTAGCAAGGTACAAGATATTACAAGGTTCCAATTGTACATATTCAATTTTTATTGTATTTTGATATATTTTGCATGGACTGTACACCGCCCCGAGTCCCTTTTGGGAGAGGGGGCGGTCTAGAAGCATGAATAATAAATAAATAAATAAATAAATAAATAAGATATGAAGGAGGGAGGGCGGCAGTGGCTCCATCTGGGGACAGGGAGGAGGGAGCAATATCGAAAAGGCTCAGGTCACAAAAATAAAAGTATTTGAAATATTTGTAATTGTTGATATACTAGAAAGTGACAAAGGAAAAATGATGGAACACATGGTTGATACAATGTAGAATAAGATTCTGTTTTTTGCTTATCTTTTATACATTGTTTTTAATATTGTAAAAATTGTGAGATTTGGAGGGATTTCTACCACTAGCGCGGGAGCTGCCAAAATTTTCTTTACCTTTTTCCATAAATGTTTAAAAACAAAATTCAAATTCAAATTTTTAATTTGTTAGCCGCTCCCTCTCCGCAAGGGACTCGGGGCGGCGTACAATAAAAATATACATACATACATATAGACATACAGGTACTCACATATACATACATATACATACATGGAGGAGGTAGTAATCAAATATATATCACATTAATAATAATAATAGAAAATTAAAATTAGCGATTAAAATATCCCATGGTAAAAACCAATAAAATTCTTTAAAAAAAAAAAAAAGCAGCACTGTGGTGGGCTTCTGTACCTCACAGGGCACCATGTCCACTTCCTTAGGAGTCAAAAACTCAAACTCCCTCCAGGTCCCACCACTAGATGTTTCTTCAGGTATCTTGACCTTTCCTGCCCAGTTCAGAGCAAGTCTGATCAATTTTATCATCCACATAGCCTGAATAATCTTGCAAGATGCCCAACAGTTGTTACAAGCTGCTCTCCCTAACCAATAAGGACCAGGTCCCTCTAAATATGGCTGCTGCATGGCTATCAGCAGACACAATGAGTGTGGAAAAATATTGCTGTTTCACTACTCTTATCACTATGATATAATCCCCAATATGGTCTTTTACACATGTATGGTCATGTTCCTTTCACCTTTTCCTCCAATGTTGTCCAGGCACCTTTCAGCTGTTTCATCTTCTGTAGCTTCTCTGTAAACCAAAAGTTCACCACAGCATTAGCAAAAGATGGAGGTGTGATCCAAGGCTCCATCCACCTGCCCATTCCAGGACTGAGGCCTTACCTGGATCAACAGATCCAATGAAAGCAACCTTGTTAGGCATCAACCTGGCATTCAAATGCAACAGCTGGAACCCAGAGCCACCAAACATATGGTAGCCAGACACTGAGAGTAGAAGCCAAGGGCCATACAGTGGTGCAAACTTTGAGTCGCAGATCAGATGTCCTAAAGTGCAACTCACATTCTACCTGTCAGAGTCAGGATGGTTCTACCTATCCTGTCAGTTTCCTCTCCCCCTCAAACCCCCAGTTAATTCTTATTGGCCAAGGTGAACAAATCAATGCTCATCCCTTCCAGATAAGAAATGTAATTCCAAGACAAAAACTGACCCAGAGATATCAAGAACACGGGGACTCCCATGCACACCTCCCAAGCACTTGGCAATCTTTGGGGGAAGGGGAGAATTCTCAAAAAAATTTCACTGATGAGTAGGCCAAAGAGGTACCACTCCATCAACTACATCTAAAAAGAAGAAGAAAAAGGAGGAGGGGAGATGGAGGAGGAGGAGGGGAGAGGGAGGAGGAGGAGGAGGAGGAGGAGGAGGAGGAGGAGGAGGAGGAGGAAGAAGAAGAAGAGGAGAAGAAGAAGAAGAAGAAGAAGAAGAAGAAGAAGAAGAAGAAGAAGAAGAAGAAGAAGAAGAAGAAGAAGAAGAAGAAGATCCTCCACAGGTTTCTGGCAGGGTGTGGCAAGAAATCAAGTCTCACCATGGATTATGCTGTGGGAATTGCCACCATGACAACAGGACTCTGTCTATTTAGTACAATAACTGACTTCAGAATATAAAGTTGCTTAGTGAAGTCTCATCCCAAAATTGATCTTTCTAGAAAAAATAGGAAATAAAATTCACAATATAAATAAAATTCATTCACAAGTAATTTTAAAATCAGCGCCAATCAAGATTCATATTTGGAGACCTAATAGAAAAGAAAATTACAAACAGGCCCATCTTTTACCATTAGAAAGGGTTTAAGGGTATATTGATTACTTCCTTGCTTTTGGAAGACAGTCAGCACTTGAGTTGAGTGCCCCCAACAAAGAATGTCAACATATTACATCACTCGGCATGATCTTCCACAAGAGAAGTCATCACATTGAAGGACAGCAGAAGTCAATTCCCTGGATGTTGAACTATCTTCATCCAGCATCACTTTCTGGATAAGACCTGACAGGAAAGGACCACAATCACTACACAACAATGTAGATATGCCCCCAAGGGTGTGATTTTTCTCTAAGGTCTTCTTCTCCAGCTACTCCTTTGAAAATGGAGTCCAGAAAAAATCTAGGGTCCCCAGAGGAGAAGTTACTTCTCACTGTCATTTTCAAAATTCTGATCTCTGGGACCTCTTCTGCTACTTCTCCAGGGACTGTCTTTGAGGTAAACATCAGACTGAAACAACATGGAAGGGATCTTGCATTAGGAAAGGATAAATGCCTCAGTCTCACACACAATGCATCACTGGTTAAGGTACAGGCATGGACTGTGTCTTTGAATGTATTTTCTCTCCTTTCCAGGTGAAGCTTGGTTTATCTCTGTCTGAATCCAGAAAGTCTAGAATTTCTACATTATGAAGGTACTTTCAATTCATCTAACTCTTACTGTTCTTTCTTAGAAACAGGAGGGGATTGATTCAGACCCATGAAGTATGGACCTTCTGCTTGTGGTTCTGTTGCTGCTGGTGTCCCAGCCTATCTCTGGAAAGCTTAGAATGAAGTGCCCACTGAATTTCAAGCAGCAGGATGAAAAAAAGCCATGGAGCTATTACAGTCCAGGAGACCATATCATTAGTATCATCAACACTGGAACAAAAATATTGCGTACAACAATGTTGCCTTTCAACATGGAACCTCATTGTCAGTTTGAGTTGTAAGTCATTCACTGTGATGGAGTTTCATTCCCTCCACTTGCAGTTCTCATTCTTTTCTTCTTATTTCACTGATGCCTGTATTGTAGGACTTATCTTATTTCTTGAATTGTTTTGATTGCTGTCATTTTGTAGAAAAAATCTTGAATCCAAGATGGGAGAGATAAATAAACACCCTGAAAAAAGTCCAGATACCATAACTTTCCTGCTCTATTCCTTAGCTATACTCCAGTCCCAACTTTGGTTTAAAGTAGTTATTGAATAGATTGTACTTGCCTCTGACTAGCTCATGTCCATATTTTTACAACCTCTCATTCATATTCAATGCTTGATCCTTCTAGGAACAGAGAATGATCATATTTTAGAATTGCTCTTCAGGGTCACATTTGAAAAAACCTCTTTCCATTATGATAGCTTCTATTTTAATGATTGAATGATTTTGAATCCTGGTTACTTGTCAGTTGAAAATGAGTTCTGCTACGAATAATTTGATTTGTGGTCCTAAACTTTAGTGGAAAGCTATCTCCATCTCCTCTCCCCAACACTCATTAAAAGAAATGCTGATGGGTAACTTTTGGACCGGCATTGGCTTAAGACTGAGAAGGCTTGTGGAGACTAATAATTTGCTTTTTCTCTTAATGATGATGATGATAACATGAACATTTTTGTGTTAGTTTAACTTTTGATAAGTATAGACTACTACGCAACATTTTTAATATTCAAGAGGTCAACAAGACTCCCCGGCTTCTGCACAATCTCACCCTTGGCTACAACATCCATGACAACTATGTAAACACACTTTTGACTTCAGATGCCTTGATGGACATTCTGTCTACTGGAGAAGCCAATGTTCCCAACTACAGCTGTGGAAGGAAGGACAACATTTTGGCTCTTGTGGATTCAGCTACTTATGACATCTCCACCCAGATGTCAACATTAGGAGATACCTACAAAGTCCCTCAGGTTTGTATGTCTACCTTCCTATAGGTACTACTTTCCTATAGGTAAACTGAATGGAGTGGTGGGTCGGTATGTGATAGATCTCTTTGGAACTGAAGAACTGCTTTTCATCATGGCCATTATATGCATCAGGGTTAGGGATTGGGATCCACAGTGATTAGGAGGTAAGGATCAAAGCAGTGATATCGTCTCATGACATTATCATCATTGATTATGTTTTTCCTGCTGCACATTTGGAAATGTGAGGAGAGGCTCTGGGTTCAAAAGAAAGGGAAGATGGAGCAGAGATGGGACATCATCTTTTGTACATAATCTTAGCAAAAAATAAGATAATCCAAATGGATTATCTTAATTGCAGCTGATCAAAACACATATGTCTTACAAATTCATAGAGATCCCTATCATTAATCAACTACTTTATTTTAAAAAATTACAAGCAGATTGGCCAACATGTTAAATATTTTTTTTACTCTAAAAGTGTTCATGATGAAATTAATCATAAATGACTTGTAGAGCAACAAAGCTCCTGTGAAGGACTTTCTGCCAGCTGAACTATTCAACAAATTTCCCCAATGGTGCTGTCCTTTATTGGTCTAATAGTCATTGTGGCTAAAATATATGCTCAGATCCTCTTCTATAGAGTGGAGAGTGGGTAGATGAACAAAGAATTCCTTGCAAAGAATTCCAAGTAAGCTTTAGATAGTGTTTTGGCTAACCAAGAGCACTTAGCATCTAGTCCTCAATGACACTACATCTACATGGAGAGAAGCATGCAGTGAGGTACCGAAGATTCTGTCTTAGACACAGTGCCCAATTATTGGCATTCCATTAAATCTATAGAAACTGACAGACTCCCCAAAATCTGTGCTTTAGAAGAGACAATTAAAGAAGAGACAATTTCAATGAAAGACACCTTGAATTGTACATCTGAGAAATTATATCAGGAGGTGTGATCTTCCTGTTTCTTGTGCAGCTGGAAAAGAAGCTAAAAGGTTTGCTGCCCAAAGAAATCAGATATTGAAGCAGAGAAAGATACAAACATACTCAATAAGGATGGCACATTGAGAGAGCTTCCGGAAGTGCCAGGCAAGAACAGCTGGGTAAATAGCGAGCTCCACTGAGCTCCGCGAAAACCCAGCTGGCACAAGGAGAGGCATTTCGGGTGACTGTGGGGAGTAAGGCAAGCTCCCCACCAGGTCCGACTCAAAGGTCTCTGAAGATCAGTGGTGGAAGTGGTGGCCATCTTTGTATGACTGCTCTGGAGGTGGGGCATCTGGAACAAGATTTGTGCAGGAGTGGAGGAGCGAACAGAGTGTTAGATCTGGAGGAAGATTGGCCAATGTAGTAGCTAATTTTGGTACTTAAAAATTTTCCGGAGTGCAGCTAGCGGCTAAAGGTCATTCAGAAAATAGATGACGGAAGAAAGGAGGGGTAAGCTATCACTGATAAAATATCAAGCCCAAGGAGACTGTGGCAAATAAAATTGGAACTGTAAAAATCTAAAATTATTAAAGGGAAGATTAGGACAATTGGAGTTTGGATTTTGAACTTTTGGGTTGACTTTTGGCAAGACTCAACAAATTAGTGATTGATTGTACAGAGGAAAGACAAAAGCCACCTACTGGAGAGAAGAAGCGCAAGACCATCTTGAAACAAAGAAGCAGAAGAAGGGTGTGGTCCAGAGGTTGGTTCCAACTGGTATGCCCCGGTTCACACGGACACTTAGCAGAAATTGGGCATCTGTTTGCATACCGGGAGCCCCGGAGGCCCTGTACCGGTACAGTCCCTCTCCTGGCCTGGCCCCCCCCCACTTGCTCCCCCACCCGCCCGGTCATCGCTTTTTTGTTCTTTAGCCCCGCCTGCCTGCACCGCGCTTGCCCCACCCACCCACTTCTTTTGCTGGAGCAGAGGACTCGGCTGTTTGAAGTGGGTGGGTGGGGTAAGCTACTGCTAGGGACTACCTTTCCTCCCTCTTTAACATGTGGATTTCTCCGCACCACATTAGAAACCATGCGGCTGTCAAAGAGAAGGAAGCATGCGGGGGCTTCTTCCAACTGCCGAGGAAGGACAGGAGCGCAGGATTTGGCTGTTCAAAGAAGCCCACATGGTGCACGCTTTCTTCTCTTTGACAGCCTCATGGGTGCGGAGAAATCCATGCATTAGAGAGGGAGGAAAGGCCGAGCTTCTGCTAGAGACTGCCTTCCCTCCCTCTCTAATGCATGGATTTCTCTGCACCCCATTAGAAACCACGTGGCTGTCAAAGAGAAGGAAGCCCGTGCAGGTTTCTTCCAACAGCCGAGGAAGGAACTGGAACAGAGGACTCTCCTTCTGCCCCACAGAAAATAAAAGAGCAGCTCCACTCTCACACTCTTCCTGCTGATGCTGCTTGGCCTGAAACATGAGGATCGTGAAGGAAAGTGTTTTCAGGCTGAGAAGCAGCAGCGGAGAGCACAGACTTCCTGAGCTGTGGGAAGCAGCTGCCAGCGATGCTCTCAGGACGAAGACATTGCAAGCGGAGAAGCCTTGGACTCCTCAGGAGCTGCCAAGCACTCACTGCCCCTCTGATAACCACTGAGTCTCCTCCAACCACAGGCCGAGAAGTGGAAAAAAAGAACAACTCCACTCTCCCCTCTCACTTTCCTCAGTCTACGTGCTATTCAGGGGATGGGGGAAAGTGCCTCTTGGCTGCCCCTCCAGGAGGACCACCACGTATCCTCCATGAATGGGAGGTTGAAGGGGCAACCACAGGTGAAAAGCGCTGAGGGGTTTTGGCAGCATGAGAGAAAGACTTCAAAGTCAGTGGAGGTGGTGTGTGGCTGGTGGCCCCTTCCGATTTTCCCCGGGTGGAAAATGCTTTAAAAAATAAAGTTTTAGTTTGGGGGGGGGGAGAGGTTTTGAAGGGTTAAGGGTGCAAGGGTCTTGTAACTTGATAGCTTTAAGTCTTGCACATTTCAAATGTCAGAGTTCCTGAGCCTACATGACTGGAAGAGGAATTCTGCAAGTTGAAGTCCACAAATCTTAAAGCTGTCAAGTTTGAACACCCCTGGGGATTTTTTCTAAAGGGTTAGGGGTGCAAGGGTCTTGTAACTTGATAGCTTTAAGTCCTGCACACTTCAAATGCCAGAGTTCCTTACCAACATGACAAAGAGAGAAATAAGGGGAGATGGCAAAGAGAAATTTGGGGGAGAAATACTCAATTAATCTATCGGAAAGTGATAGGAAAAATTCAGAAGAAAAGATATAAGACATACAAAAAGAAGAAAAAGAGAAGAGAGAATTTAGGAATAGGAGATTAGTAGAATGGTAATGGATTAGTAGAATGAGATGAAACATTGTAAGCAAGGTAACAGTATGTTTTAAAGTAGGATGTGTATGAACTATACAAGTACTTCTAAGCATGTAAAGTAATTTTGTTAAATACTGATCATATAACAAATTGAATTTGAAGACATGAGTTGCTAACTGATAATAGATGAAAAAATGATAAGTTGATGTATCTCTAAAAAGAAAAAGGAAAAAAGTGATATTGTTTATACATGGTAAAAATTAGAAATAGGAAAATACAAGAAGAAAAGTAGTAGGGCTAAAATTGGAAAAAGTGTAAAATGAATTATGTGTTTGTGGAAATGTTAAAGGAGGAATCCGGACAACACTCTGTTCACAAAATATATATTTTTTAATTATGTCAGAAAAATAAAATAAAAACTCTATGAATGGTCCTCTACAAATGTACTTCCAAATCGGCAAGTATCTCGATGCAGAAAGGCCTGGACATCTTAAGATGGTCATTATTCAAGCAGGATGTGAGCACTGGATACAGATGTTAAATATGGAAGATTTCATCAAGAGCCTTGAAATGAAGAGACTTGTCTTTGCTGAGTCCCAGAGATAGACCAAACTCATGTATTGTTTGACTATAAATTATGTAAGAAAGCGATCAGTATCTTGGATTAGATACTTAGATCATTTAGAGCCTTACAATAAAATAAATAGTTCCTATTTGGTCGAAATTTAAACTCTTTAATTTTTATTTGAACAAAGGATTTCAGTGGACATATGGATATATAGATCGGAAATGTAGGGGTGATAGAGAAATACGATTTGTATTCTTTATTCTTATTCTTTTTCACATTTTCTTTTATACTATTGTTATATACAGTCTTATTAATATTATGTATTTTTATTCTTTATTTTCATATGGGTTAATGGCTAATCAACAATAAACTATTGGAATTAGTTCAGGCGCTGGACTGACTAAGTATTTCTAATAAGCATTTCTTTAAAACTAATATTTTGGAATCGACTCGACCCCAAATATAATGCATCTTCTTCATTGTTTTTTTCAGCTCAATTTCGAATTATTTTCAGATTTGCTGCATGATAAAAGTCAATTGCCCTTTTATCACAGTTTTTTGCCCAAAAAAGGGGTCCTCTACCCAGGAATTGTCCAAGTGCTCCTCCATTTCAGATGGACCCTGGTTGGTCTCTTTGCTCCAGACACAGAAAATGGAGATGATTTCATGAGGACTTTGGCTCCTTTGCTTGACAGGAATGGCATTTGTGTTGTTTTATCACAACAATTCTCAACAACTCAACTTACAGCACCCCACGGCGATGGCCTCTCTAAGTGGAGACAAGTCAATGTCTATATTCATTACATAGAACATGGCGCTGCTTTGGAAAGAATTCTTCCTTTTCATAGTATACTTAGGCATTTGCCCGGACCCATTGAAAGGAAAGTCTGGATCACAACACTCGATTCAATATATCCACTGAGTTACCACACAGCTCTCAGATATGTGAATAGTATCTGGACTGTTGACTTTGAGAGAAAAAAGGAGCCAATAAAGGATGCCTTTATACCCACTTTCTTTGTGGAAGCACCCTTTGGGCATCAGTCATTTCTCTGCTCTTTTTCAAAGCATGTTTTCTCTGTCAAAGGCCGGAAAAGATGCACTGAGAAATCACCACTGGAGACCAACAGGAAGACATGTGAGATGTGGAATTTCCACCATTGCTACAGTGCCACTAAGACTCTGGCCCATGCCTTGAATGCTGCATATTCCTCCATATCCAGAAGGAGAAGGAAGGAGAGCAAAGGGAGTTTGGGGGCTCCAAGGCTGCAGCCGTGGCAGGTAAGGGGTCCTGACAAGGATCCATTATTCTTAGTTCCTGTTGAGAAGAAATAAGAAGGAGAAGGAGGGGGACCATATCAACCTATTTGGGTTTCACGGGACTACAACAAGTTTGGCCAATCGAATCACTTAAGCAAGAATGTCCACAAGAACATGACATATATAGTTTATTGTCAAACACTGCTAATTTAAAAATGACACATGCATTTTAAAATAAATTCCTGTAGGTATGGGTTTTGAAATACCTGGTTGTTCCCATTCTAGTTCCATCCTTTTCTGGAGAAGAATGAGTTTTGCAATTTTTCTCAATTCAAACTGTACTTGGACAAAAATAGAGATTTAAAGGCTGATATGAGTATCTCTGCCTGGCTGTTTCTCCCCCAAAAGAGGAACATGAAAAGAAAACTGGTGACTGTTGAAGAGCAGAGAATTATTATCCACCAAGATCATCTGTCATGGCTAACGTTGCACAACAGGGTAGGAGAAATATTGGTGTCTTTTCCCTATTTTCCAAAAATTTCTCACCCATGAAAATGGTAAGAGATGGCCAATCCCTCAAGCACTAGGTATTGCGATCCACTTCTTCTTTATCTTCAAATAGCAAACAAGATGGCAACTTGGTTGACCAATGCCTGAATTCAGGTTTAGACTGAATTTGATGAAGTTGAATCAAGATTGGAGAGAGGTCCTTTTGTTCCACTTGAAAATAAGCTTTGGAACTCAGATTCACCTTGTCCTGGTTGGGGCCAGTGTCCCATAGAAAGACATGGCAGTAAGTCTCTAAGAAACCCAGACCTGGCTAGAGTTATCTATTCATTTTTTCATCCCACTGGGATAGTACAATTGGCCTTTTGTTCCTAGAAGGGTTAGATAGGGCTAATCCCTAGCCCTCTTCAAAGACCTTGTCTTGGATACCTAGCTGGGCCTTAGAAATTCCCTCAAACAGCTCATACGTTCTGCAGCAAAAGTTTCTTGACTTACAGTTTCTGAGGAACATGTCCTCATGACTTCACCTTTACCTCATATCATTATAGTACTAGAAACTCAGCAGTCACTTTTATTTCAAGAGTACGTCAGCATGTCAGGATGGTTAATGCTAACATGTTTTCTTTCGCATTCCTTGTTTTTCTGCTTAGTCTTTGCCTCAGTCCCAATGTGTGGAAAAATGCCATCCTGGATTTGTCAAACAGAAGCAAGAAGGAGAACCATTTTGTTGCTATGACTGTATTCCTTGTCCGGAGAGGACCATCTCCAATCAGGAAGGTGGGTGTCACCAAAGAAAAGAGAAGGCCTTGAGGAAGTGGATTCATCAAAGGCAATTTTCATAAAAGTGAACGTTAAAGGACAGAATGAATCTGAACTGATTTTTTTTTTTGTTTATTTTCAAACTGCATGATTTCTTATCAAAATGAAAATAGTAAAGGGATTGGAGAGTATGGCATATTGAACAAGTTTTGCTACTGCTTTTTAGTTTGCATCTATCCTTCCACATTTATCTTTCTAGGAACATCTGAGTTCTTTGAAACTTAGAGAATTATGACCAATTTCTGGAAAGATTATTGCAACTACATGGGCCTCCCCTTGTGGACCACATGGAGGTATCTTGGTCCACAATGAGTATGTAGCATGGACAGATATGGGTGCACCTCATTACACCAATGTTACCATTGGTCCCATTAGTCATTCCAGACTATTTGCAGGACTACCTTTCTCTTCCAGCCAACTACATTTCATGAGGCAGGCATCCTTTGAGTCCCGTAAGGTTTTGGATCCATCTGGAAGGATCCAATAAATGTGCCTTCTAAGATGAATTGATTTATTATTTACCATATTTTTGGAGTATAAGATGCACCTTTTCCCTCAAAAGAGAGGGTGAAACTCTGCGTGTGTCTTATACACTGAATACAGCATTTTTGGCCTGCCAAAACCCCACCCCAGGGTTTCCCATTTTTCACAAAAATAGATATGCAGAGGTTTGGGAGGCATGCAAAGTGGTCCTGGGGGCTGTGGAGGGCACAAATGAGCACAAAATGGGCCCATTTTCCACAAAACAGCGCTGTTTTTGTGCTCCCAAGCCCCAAACACTCTGCATGCCCCCCCCTTTTCTTTGCAAAAAACAGGCCCGTTTCCCAAACCCACCACACATCACATTTTCGCCTTCCCCGGCCTTTAGGAGCAACAGGGGAAACACTTTTTAAAAAAAATTTACCTGTTCAAAATCTTGGTGTGTCTTATTCTCTGGTGCATCTTATAGTCCGAAAAATACGGTACCTCTAGTAACCTAGGTTACCATGAAAATTCTGCAGAATACGCATAAAACCACATTGTTCCTAGGACTTTCCCCAATTTCATAGATGTTAACTCTATATGGTTTACAAAACAATGTTCTTCCTATCTTCCTTTTGAGCAGTTATTAAGAAATATTTTTTTTCAAAATGTTGCTGGTATCAGCTGGTATCTCAAAAAGATGTTACTTGACATGTAAAGGACAGAATGTTCATGAAATATTGGTTTTTGGTTTTCTCAGATACAGAAAAGTGCACCAAGTGTCCAGATGATCAATATCCAAATCAGGAACGAGTCCAATGTATTCTCAAAATTATAACCTTCCTGTCTTATGAAGAACATCTGGCCATCATCCTGGTCTCTTTTTCTTTACTTTTCTTCCTAACCGCAGTCCTTTTCTTAATTATATTCATTCAATACCGAGAAACTCCCATTGTCAAAGCCAACAACCGGGACCTCTCTTACATCCTCTTGGTCTCCCTCCTGCATTGCTTCTTGTCTCCCTTTCTCTTCATTGGTCAACCAAGGAAAGCCACTTGCCCTCTCCGACAAACGGTTTTCAGCATCATCTTTTCAATTACCATTTCTTCTCTTTTGGCCAAAACAATCACAGTGGTGCTCTCTTTCCTTGCCACAAAACCAGGCAATCGGGTGAAGAGGTGGTTGGGGAAGAGCTTGGCCAACTCCATCATCCTTTCTTGTTCTAGTGTCCAAATTATCATCTGTTCCATCTGGCTGGGAGTTTCTCCCCCATTCCCTGAATCTGACCTTCACTCCCAGTCTGGAGCGATCATCCTGCAATGCAATGAAGGCTCTGTTGTCATGTTCTACCTCACCCTCAGCTATCTGGGCTTCCTGGCTGTCATCTGCTTCACAATGGCTTTCCTGGCCAGGAACCTCCCTGGGGCCTTCAATGAAGCCAAACTGATCACCTTCAGCATGCTGGTCTTCTGCAGTGTCTGGGTCTCCTTCCTGCCCACCTACCTGAACACCAAGGGGAAGTACATGGTGGCTGTGCAGGTCTTCTCCATCTTGGCCTCCAGTGCTGGTCTACTGGGCTGTATCTTCATCCCCAAGTGCTATATTATCATTCTGAGGCCAGACTTGAATACAAAAGAGCAGCTTCTGACCAGAAGAAATGTAGAAATATGAAACAGAAGAATTTTGACACCTTAAAACCATTCCTCCATTAATAGCTGCCGACCTCAGAGTGCACTGTTTATTTGATAAAATAAGAAACTTCAAAATATTGTGGGAAGCCCCCTCCCAAATAAATATTTTGGCAGATATTAAAAGAGGCAGAATATTATATTTCCGCAAAGGAGAAATGGAGAAAAATCTTAACAAAGGCAGAAAGCAGCCCCAACAGCCTCCAGCAGATGCCTGAAGTCTTCAGAGATGGATATTTTGTGCCTATTAAGAAATCCACACCAATCTATTCACAAACAAAACACCTTCAGTTCCAGCTGATGCGATTAAGAAAGACACGACCTTTGGGACATAATAGGATTAACCCTCCACCAATCAAATAATAAAAACACACAAAGCAAACCTCAAAATTACAAAATACTGTACACTGTATAAAAAGCCCTTGCCCTCATCAAGCTAATTTGTCCACTGTCCCAGGACTCCCGGTAGATGCTCTTGTTGGTTCTGCTAATCAATAAACCGAATCCTTCTTTCCAAATCCTCCTCCTTTTTATTTCTAGCGCTTTTCTTCCGGATTGGAACTTGACCTTCTTTTTTCATCCTACAATATGAAGGATCCGATTGTCTTTCATGAATGTGAAGGACAACAAAGAGAGTATCAAGGGGGAAAATATTCCTATCTGCCTTATAACTTTCTCCCTGTTGACCCAACTATACAGTCCATAGGAGCTCACTTCCCTATCTCTCAGCTCTCATCCAAAAGTTGATATTGCTAGAATGTATGGGAATTGAAATTACAATTCTGGCCAAGAAATCAGCTTCAGTTTAGGGTTAACCTGTGGAGGTGTAATAGAAAAGCAAAACAAAAACAGGTTATACTCATAATAGTAGGGACGGTTCATAGATACTAGTTGCCTCCTTGGGATTAGAAGACAGGCAGGAATACACTTAAGTGTTATATAAACCTAGAGTGGCACGAAACTCCATAGCTCTGAGTGACCTTCCCCAGCAATTTCTGCCTTCAATGGGTCGCACTGAAGTCAATTCCCTGGTTATTGAACTATCTTCTTCAGCCTTCACTTAATGGACATTTTCTGACTATGGAAAAGTGCCCTCAGGGATGTACCTGTGATTTTTCATTAACATGCTTTCATCAGCTTCCCCTTTGCACTTGGGGATCAGGAAGAAGTTCAGAGCTTCTCACTATCATTTTCACCATCTCGGTCTTTGAGACCTATTCCTTCTATAGTGACTAACTTTGATGTAAACATCATTCTGATGCAACATGCAAAATATCTTGCATCAGCAAAGGATAAATGCCTGGGGTGGCACATGCTTTGGCACAGGGTGGGGCTTTGCTGCTGAATGTACCTTTCCCTCTTTTCCAGATAAAGCTCAATTTGTTTCTGTTTGAAAAAAGAAAGCCCCTGGATATCCCATTTTCTGAGAGTGCTTTGAAATCATCTTTTTCTTTGGAAACAGGCGATTGATTCAGCTGCATGAATTATGGACCTCCTGCTTCTCCTTTCCATGCTACTGGTGTCCCAGACGGTCTCTGGGAAGTTTAGAATGAAGTGCCCACTGAATATGGTGCACCTGGATAGAGAAAGACCATGGAGCTACTACAGGCCAGCAGACCATCTCATTGGTATGGTCACCTGTGCTGTAACACTAAAACACAAAATGTTGTTTTTCAACCTGCTGCCTTATAATCAGTCTTACTTGTAAGTTATTCAGTAGAATGGGATTTTATTCCTTCCATCTGCAATTCTAACTCTTTCATTCTTTTCTCCTTATTCTGCCTACTCCTGTATTTCAGGAACTGATCAATTTTGATGATTGATCAGATTTCCACTGCTTTCCTTTTTTATCTTATTTAGGAAAAGACACACAAATACAGAGGGAGTCAGCTGCAGTTCACTTCTCAGACTCACCCAGAAGGCCCTAAATGGAAAACCTTTCCTGGTGGAGAACTTGGCTTTAGGCAAAAAGTGTCACTGGGTGATTTCAGACTTTGGACTTCCCTCCCCACTAAAGATCAGGGCTCTCTGTCTTCCTTCATATCAAAGTGTTTTACCCTGGAGAAAATAAGATCTGAAATACAAATGGAGCCATGTTTCTGCTTGCAGGGGTCACCCACCACCACGAGAGCCCCCTTTGCCACTTCCTTCCCCCAAATGTGAGCTCTGTCTTCAGAGGGTGAAAGCCTCCCCTTGACATCCTTGCATCCCCCATCAAGCTCTCTTTCTGGTATAGAAGCGTTGGGGGTCCTGTATCTATCCAGATGTGGTTTGGTAACGCCTTCCCCTCAGGCTGGAGGCCTCTCCTCCTTCAGTCTTGCCCCAAAGGGACCTTGCAGTGCTTGGGCCTGGTCCCGATTGCCTCCTGGAAATGGCCACCATTTTCCATACTCTGACAAGACCTTGTAGAAATGGCGGCTGCTTTTGAAGCCTTCCACCTTGATTCTCAGGCTGTTGGGAGACTGCAAACCTCTCCTGGCTCTTTCTAGCTTTGGGAAACCAGGCACTGCATGTCAAAGCAGGTTTAGGATGAACTTCCTAAAAACTTTCCCTTTCTCCTTTGTCCCCCTTCCTCCCCCCAAAACCCAAGTTTCTTCAATAAAGAAACACAAAGGAAACCTGGGAGGGACAATCTTGTTCATATTTCACCCCCCACCCGCCAGAATTAGGTGCTAACACCAAACTCTCCACCTCTATCCATAAATCTCTGTCTCCCTTAACAATTTGCTAAAAATGCAGCATGCCTGAAAAAGAATCAGAGAGTTAGAAGGAACCTTGGAGGTCTCCTAGTCTAACCCGATGTTAGAAACCCTAGTTGCTATGCTGCTAACTAGGGCATACAAAACCTTTGCTAGACCTATACTTGAATACTGCTCACCTGCCTGGAACCCACCCTGCATTTCTGACACCAATACATTAGAGAGGGTCCAGAGGTATTTTACAAGAGGTGTACTCAACTCCTCTGCTCATAATAAAATTCCATATACCACCAGGCTTGAAATTTTAGACCTGAATAACCTTGAACTACGCTGTCTACATTCCAACCTGAGCTTAGTGCACAAGATAATCTGCCATAATGTCCTACCTCTTAATGACTACTTTTACTTCAATTGCAATAACACAAAGGCTATCAATAGATACAAAGTAAATGTAATCCGTTCCGATCTTGATTGCAGGAAGAACGATTTCAGCAATAGAATAATAAACATGTGAAATACATACATACAAATATTTTAAATCTCACCAACGGTGCTCTATGTGTGGATGTGTTTGTCCTTGGATGACCATGTGCCACAGATTAAGATGGATTCTTCTTTGTGCTTCTCCAAATGCTATAGGAAACGGAGTCTGGCTTCCCAGCATGCACTTGTTTGAGAGTGAGGGCTGATGGGTAAAATGGGTTGGGTCAGCTTCAAACAATGTAATTGGTATTGTCTCTCCTGCCACTAGACGGGGCTAGAGAGCAACAACATATATAAAATTTATATGCTGGGGCATGACATCTAAATGATCCAGCTGGTCAAATTATGTAGAAATAAAATAAAACTGGGGCTGAAATACATCCATATAAGAGTTTTACAAAACATGTCCTCAAGAATTGAGAGTGAAAGGATTAGAGCATGCACAGAGTGTAACTAACTCAGCTTTTGATATTCTTGTGAGTTGAGCTCCATTGTAACCTAAAATGCAGAGATAAAGCCTCCAGGCTAAATGCCAAGCTTAGCCTTGCTAAGTGGCCTTGCCGTAACTTTAAAATGTGTATTTTGTCTGCTGTAACTACTAATTTGAGATTGCAGCCCTAACAAGCTCCAGGCTAAATGCCAGAAAATGTATAATCCCTTTTTCCTTGTGATCCCTATTGTTCCTAACTGCTGGGAAAATCACGAGCTTTGCATAAAACAGTGCATAAGAAATTGTGTTTCTAAAACAATGATGAGCTATGCATGAACTATGTGTAAACTATAAAAAGAAAAAAAAAATAATTAGTGTGCCTGCCTTTTCCACTTCTGCCTTCCTGTTTGAGGCAGAAGATTAAGAACACCCAATTTTACTTTTGATCAAAAATAAAGCCGAATTTCGGTAGCCTCGTGTTCAGATTCTCTTTGGGATTAATTTAGATTCTGAGCTTCATAACCGCTACCCTAATAGAGAGTATCCATATTTAAGTGTCCTATAAATGTGGTGTAAGGGAGGGAGGTGGGATTGGGCAGAAATACTCCTTACTAAATTGCAACAATTCATCCATCTCATTCTTCTGATGGTAGACCCTCCAGACTTATATATCAAAGGGATTTTGGAGGTCTTCTAGTCCAACCCCCTGCTTAGACAGGAAACTCTATACCCTTTTCAGACAAATATCTGTCCAATCTCTTTTTAAAAACCTCCAGTGTTGGAGCACCCAGAACTTCTGGAAGCAAGTTGTTCCACAGATAGATTATTCTGTCATGAAATTTCTCCTTAGTTCTAGGTTGCTTCTCTTCTTGATTAGTTTCCATCTATTGCTTTCTGTCCTGCCTTCTGGTGCTGTGGAAAATAGGTGACTCCCTCTTCTTTGTGGCAGACCTTCAAATATTGGAAGACTGCTATCAGGTCCTTTTTTCCCATTAAATTAGACATATCCAATTCCAGCAACAGTTCTTTATGTTTTAGTCTCCAGTCCCCTAAACATCATTGTTGCTCTTCTCTGCCCTCTTTCTAGAGTCTCAACATATTTCCTGCATTGTGGAGACCAAAACTGCAGGATTCAAGTGTGGTCTTACCAAGGCACTGAAAGATAAAGATGGATCCTGACCTGATTCAGAAGACCTGTTCTTATCTTTTGGAAATGGAAGTTTGCAAGGACACCCTATTCAAAGAAATTATCACATAGTTTCTCAAATTTACCAGAAATATGTTAGGTTGGGTGTGTCTCCCTTCTTGGCTTTATCATGATTGTATCTTTCTAGCACCCAAAAAGTCCCAGCCTTCTCATCCCTTTTTGGACCTGGATAAATATGTAGAATTTAAGGACTCTGCCACAATCTGCACCTTTAACCAATGTGGAGAAAGTCAGTTTTTGCTGATGCACCTGCAGAAACATGTAGTAATATGGCCAAGTTTTGTACAGTGTCTTCTGTTATTTTGTTGTTCTGGAGAGAAACTGTTAACCATATACATGGGCCAATTTTCTTCAAACCATGTATGGGATTAACTAGTTTTCTAAGACTGATGTTAAATGGTTTTAAAAACTTTAATTGCTTATTTTTTAATTTGTTTTTTTAAAACAAATGTAAACCTTTTTAAAGTTGCTGAGTTTCAGAAAGGCTAGACTAGATGGTCTCTGAGATCTCTTACATTTGATGATTTCCACAAGGAAGATATTTCTGAATGATTATTTCAGGAAAGAGAGAAATATGAGGGGGGGGGGAGACCCTTGCCAATTGCTTCTCTTTTTGATTAGTTTCCATCCATTGTTTCTTGTCTTCCCTTCTGGTGCTTTGGAAAATAGATTGACTCCCTCTATTCTTTGTGGCCGTTCCACAAATACAGGAATACTGCTATCCTATCCCCCTCCCCAAGTCCTTCTTATCCCTAGACTGGCCAAACCCAAATTCTGCAGCCCTTCTTCATATGTTTCTGTCTCCAGGCCTTCAATCATCTCACTTGCTCTTCTCTGCCTTTTTCCAAAGTTTTCAAATATCTTTTTTTTTGTCATGTGGTGACCAAAACCTGTAAAGGAAAGACCCAACCTAGAATGAAGGAGAAATGTCCAGACAGTTGGAACAATGAGCCCCCTGCTTGAGCAGAGGGGTTGGACTAGAAGACCTCCAAGGTCCCTTCCAACTGTCATTCTGCTATTCGGTCTACAGTCGCTGGGGAGACATTTCCATTTCCTAAAAGAAAAACCTTACACATTTATTCAAAAAAAGGAATTGTCAATTAAAAATGTTTTCAACAAATGCCAAAATTAATCTTCCTACTAAAATATTAAAACTGTTTTCTATTTCAGCTATTTTCTATAAGCTCCTTATCCGGACTATTTCCTTTTATTGTGCAATTTTACATCCATCTTCCTATCTTTTATCTGTTTTTAGTTTCTGTTCCCTCTTTTCCTTCTCTCAAGGTCTTTTCCGTTCCTTTTTAAAAAATATATTTTTTAAAATATTCTTTCATATTTTCCTATCCGGGGCTGCATCTGAGGAAGGTTTTTCCCTGAAAGAGAGAAGATTTTGCCTTCAACTCCTCCAGTTCTGAGGGAAGGCAAAAGCCCCGCCCCCTCTCTCTCCCTAGTGGCTGCCTCTCTTGCTGGCCTGCCCCTGTCATCATGACAACCCAGCAGCAGCCAATCAAAGAGGAGGGAAGAGGCTATTGTTGCCTGGGAACTCACCCACCAATCAACCTCAAGGAGAAGGGGTTGAACAGACAAAAGTGGGGGAGGGGGGAGAGAATTTCAAATAAGGATAAAATAAAAAGGGTTTTAAGTGTTATGATAAAGAGGCAAAAACTCCCAATGATCTGCTTTCCCTCCTCAGTGCCCTATGGGTGGAAGGGAGTGGCAGTGGAGCATGGGTCCCCCTTCCCTCCCTCCCTTCCTTCCGTGGGGTGAAAGGCATCCTTCATTTCTCCCATTGCAGAGAGACTGGCTCAGGCAGGAACAATCAGCCACAGGATTCAGCCAAAGGTCCACAAAATCAGCTCAGACAAAGGCCTGGGATTTGCATCCCCCCTTTGGCCTACAGAGCCAGCCATGAGCCTATAGGAATCTGACAAAAGCCCATGGACCATGAAAGGACATGTCCTTGCACAGGAACAGGAAGCTCAGAGAAGGGGCAAAGAGGGGATAAAAACCCTCCCACCCTAAACTCCATTTGCCCAGAATCACTTGTGGTTGGTGGTTCTGCTCCCTCAATAAAGAGAACCTTTCTTTCCAATCAGCCTCCCTTTTATCTGCAGTGCCTTAGCTGGGAACTGAACCAGATGGGTTTCCCTTCCAACAAGTGCAAAGCCCCCATGACTAGATTTTAATTAACACATTTTGGAGGGGGGTCTCTTGCTCACACTGTTGCATTAATCTATTTGTGTTTGTGCCCTTCATCATTAACTTTAAAAAGAATTACAATTTGGCTCTAACTCAGTAGAAAGCCACTTCAGTTCTGTGACATGTTCAGGCGTTAAATAATCCCCAGAGTTTTCTCTTTAACCTCCATGCCAACAAATATCACACTTCATTTCCTTCTTCAGCCATAGATGCCGTGTCTTCCCTCTGGGGACTCCAATTTCAAGCATGGAGCTTTCAAACCTCTCAATTCTTGGTGACCGATTTAATTCCATCTTTATCTTATCATTTTGAACCCTGTGGGGATTGTTTCCCTTCCGTTTCAATCCAGAGAAAAGCCCCACAAACTCTGAGTCCAAGAACTGGTTGAATTAGCCAGGGATCTCTAGTGAGAAGGAGAATTGTTATCCTCAGAGTTTCATCTCTGCTCTTTGGCCGAATCCTCCAGGGGAGACTTTGGGCAGAGACAGAGGGAGTCAGCTGCAGTTCCCTTCTCAGAATCACCCAGAAGGCCCTAAATGGAAAAATGTTCCTGGTGGAGAACTTGGCTTTAGGCAAAAAGTGTCAGTGGATGATTTCAGACTTTGGGCTTCCCTCCCCACTAAAGATCAGGACTGTCAGTTTTCCTTCACATCAAAGTGTTTTACCCTGGGGAAAATAAGATCTGAATGCAAATGCAGACATGTTTCTCCTTGCAGGGGTCACCCACCACCATGAGAGCCCCCTTTGCCATCTCCTTCCCCCAAATGTGAGCTCTTTCTTCAGGGGATGCAAGCCTCCCCTTGACGTCCTTGCACCCCCATTGAGCTCTCTTTCTGGTGTAGAAGTGTTGGGGGGTCCTGTATCTATCCAGATGTGGTTTGGTAACATCTTCCCCTATGGTTAGAAGCCTCTCCTCCTTCGATCATGCCCCAATGGGACCCTGCAGTGCTTGGGCCGGATCCCCATTGCCTCCTGGAAGTGGCCACCATTTTCCATACTCTGAGAAGACCTTGTAGAAATGGTGGCTGCTTTGGAAGCTTTCTACCCTGATCCTCAGGCTTTTGGGAGACTGCAAACCTCTCTTGGCTCTTTCTAGCTTTCGGAATGCAGACAATGAATGGCAAGACAGGTTCAGGATGAGCTTCCTAAAAACTTCCCCTTCCTCCTTTGACCTCCTTCCTCCCCCCAAAACCCAAATTTATTCAATAAAGAAACACAAAGGAAACCTGGGAGAGACAAACATGTTCATATTTCACTTCTCTCCCCACAAGAATTAGGTGCTAAAACTAAACTCTGCACCTCTGTTCTTAAATCTCTCTCCCAGTTTACAATTTGCTAAAAATACAGCATGCCTGAAACAGAATAACATAGTTGGAAGGAACTTTGGAGGTCTTCTAGTCTAACCCCCTGCTGAAGCAGGCAAACCTCCCATTTACCATCTCAGAAAAATTGTTCTCCAATCTCTTTGTACAACTCCCCAGTGTTGGAGCACCCATAACTTCTGGAGCCAAGTCCTTCCACTGATTAATTGTTCCCCTCCCAGGAAATTTCTCCTTAGTTTTAGGTTAGTTCAAAGTTACTCACTTTGATTCCAAGGAGTCAAAGTGAAAAGGAAAGAAGGAAGCAAAGAAAAGTTTTCTTCTCTGTTGGCAAAGCAAAGTCTGAGTTCAGTGTTGCCCCAACTGCCCCCCCCCCGCATGTGAGGAGGTCCCCTCCCTCAGAAGAGAGGTTTCTGACCACACCTAAGGCTGCCCTGACTGGATGGGTTAGGGGGTTCCCTCTGCCTTCCTGTTTTCCAGCATGCCCTCCCTTCCCTTGACAGGAAGGGACCTCCACCTCTTGCAGCCCAACTGGCCTTCTAGGAATCCTGCTTTATCTCCTTCCCTGCAGCTTTCATGAGTATTTGAAATTCATGGTCAAAATTGGAGCTTTCCTACTGCTTCCACAGAGACCAAACTGCCTGAGCTTAGTAAGTTGGAGCCCACTTGGCTGGTCTTGCAAGACTGAAGCCAGACTCAGGAAGGTCAGAGCCTCAGTCAGTTGTGTGTGAAAGTTGTCAGAAAGACCATAGGGGAAAAGAGTTTTCAGAAGTGGTTTGCCATTGCGTCTTTCCTGGGGCATCAGAGATTGGCTGGCCAAGGTTCACCTAGCTGGCTTTGTGCCCAAGGGAGGACTAGAATTCATGGTCTCCTGGTTACTATCCTGAAGTCTTGACCATAGACAGGCTCTGGTCATAGCCACTTAACCTGGTCACTTCACCAATGGCTGCATTCACACTTGCAACTTTTAACTCTGGTTTATTTTCTGAGGTTGGCCAATGTGTTAATGAATTATGTGTATTAATTCAGCAGGGAATAGTTCAACAATCATTAATAACAGAAATAAGTTAGAGACACTTTTCTTCTTATAAGGGCCACATTCACACAACATAATTCACCCGGCTGAGGAAATGTTCTTGCAGCCACCCTGGGACAAAAAAACAGTTCTAGGTGAAGCCTCCTGAAAGGCTATCATAAACCATGGATGACCACAGCCACTTCTCCTCCACTTCCCTGGGCTCTCACTAGATGCAAATTAGATGGCCACATTTCCAACTGAGGAGAGTTTTCCTCCCCTCTGGGCTAGGCTTCAGTGAGACATGGCAGTAACACGAAGGACAGGAGAAGCCATGTTACACATCAACCTGGCACTCCAATTCACAGACATCAACTGGAACCTGGAGCCACTAGCAGACACTGAGAGTGGACACTGAGGACTCTACAATAGGACGACTGTGAAATAATGGAGCTGGGATATTGGTCATCCTTTGCTCCTCATTGTAAGGTTTGACCTGCCTGTTCCTTCTGCTTCCCCTCTCACTCAACCCTCACCTCCCCATTTCTCCCTTCTAGGCCAAGCTGTACATATTAACATTCCCCCTCCAGAAAAGAATCTTAATCCATCAACAATTAACCAACTTAAACAGAGACTCCAAACTGGCCCTTTGAAGCACTTGGAGGTCTTCTGGGTGGAGTTTTAAATAAAGCCTCAGAGATGAGAATGTCACAGGAGTTGCACCATCTACAAAACCAGAGAAACTTACACCAGGTCCTCCCAAACCAACTACTGGTTGGTTACACCATCAGTTTACACCATCCACCACACTCTGGGTGCTGCCACCATCTCAGCTGTAGACCTCATAGCACATGGTGGTTGTTAAGAAACCATGAAGTTTGAAAATTTAGAGGCTCTCAGTGTGGAAGAGACAACACAGAAAGTAAAAAGAAAATGAACATGAAAACTTATATTATTCTATAATCATCTTTCTGTTAACGAATGATACAGTCAACAGGCCTTCCCTTTCTTGTCTCTGAGTTTGCTCTCATGCAAAAAATGATATTTCTAGAAAAAATGGCAAATTAAATTTCTCTTTAGTTATAAGGAATTCAAAAATAATCTCTAATTTGGGATGAATATATGGAAATCCCATTGAAAAGAAAATCCCAAACTCTTTAACATTAGGTTGGGTTCAAGGATCATGATTGCTTCCATGGCGTTAGAGCAAAGGCAGCACTAGAGTTAAGGGTCACCAATGTAGAGTGGCACAAAATTCCTCAGCAGTCTCTGGAGGCAAAAGCCCACATTGAAGGACATCAGAAGTCACTTTTCTGGCTGTTGAGGTATCTTCCTCCAGCATCACTTTCTGGACATGTCCTAACAGGAAGGACTGTGACCACTACACAACACTGTCCCAAGAGGTCTATCTGTGATTTTTCACTAATATGATTTTCTCCCCCTGCCCCTCATCAGATGGAAGAGGTTCAGGATCCCAAAAGGACAAGTTCCTTCTCATTGTAATTATCACCTCATAGGCCTTGAGACCTCTCCTCCTCCTCCTCCTCCTCCTCCTCCTCCTCCTCCTCCTCCTCCTCCTCCTCCTCCTCCTCCTCCTCCTCCTCCTCCTCCTCCTGTGACTGCCTTTGATGTAAACATCCCATTGAAGTGACATGGAAGGGATCTTGTGTTAGAAAAGGATAAATACTACAGGTTATGCTTTTTGTGGCTTGAGTTACAGGACAGGCAGGAGCTGTGATCCTCTATGTATTTTTTCTCTCTTCCAGCAGAATCTTGGTTTGTCTCTGTTTGAATCATGAAAGCCATTGGATATTCCCTCCTGTGTGACTGCTTCCAATTCTTCTAATTGTACTTTAGAAACAGGAAGGAGATTGATTCAACCCCATGAATTATGGACCTCCTGCTTCTGCTTCTGATGCTGTTGGTGCCCCAGTCAGTCTCTGGGAAACTTAGAATGAAGTGCCCATTGAATTTGGACCACCAGGATGGAGAAAAGCCATGGAGCTATTACAGGCCAGGAGATCTTCTCATTGGTATCATCGTCTCTGCATCTAAAATATCACCTGCAACATTACCTTTCAACGTGGCTCCTTCTAGTCAGATTCGGTTGTAAGTCATTCACTGTGATGGAGTTTCATTCCCTCCATTTGCAAGTCTAAAACCTTTCTTTTTTTCTTATTTTAGTTACTCTTATATTGCAGGACCTGACTAATTTCTTGAATGCTTTTGATTTCTGCAGCCTCTCACTTTTGCCTTATTTTCTAGGAGAGGCTCAAATCCAAATATGATACAAAAAAAATGTGAAAGAAGTCCACATTATTTTCTTCTCACTGTTCAATCTTCAGTGCATGATTTGAGTAGAGAGTTGTCTTGAAAATAGTGCTTGTTGTAGTTTCCAGATCATTTCTATATATTTATGACTATAGATTGATATTCAATCCCTTATTTTTTAGGAATGGAGGATGACATGTTTTAAAACAGTTTTTCTGAATCACTTATTAAAAATCCTCTTCCATGTATTATGTTTTTGTTTTCATGACTGAAATATTCTCCAACTTGGTTACTGGGCTGAGGAAAATTAGTTATGCTACAAATAACAACATATTTCTTAATTTTAGTCCTTTTGGAGAACTATCTCCACTCTATCTTTTCAACATTTGCAATATTAAAGAATGATGAGTGACTATCATTTGTCTTTGATTTGGATCAATATTGACTTAAGTCTCGGTTAGCTTGAAGAGGAAAAAAGGTTTGAATAGAGAGAAAGTGTTTAATTTTTACTATTGATGATCCTAACATTAACATGGTTTTACACTAGTTTACCTCAATACAAGAATAGGATACTACGCATGATTTTCAACATTGAGATGGTTACCAAAAATCCCCGATTCCTACACAATCTCACTCTTGGCTACAACATCCATGACAACTATATAAACACACTTGGGGCTTCAGATGCCTTGCTGGACATGCTGTCTACTGGAGAAGCCAATGTTCCCAACTACAGTTGTGGAAGGAAGGACAACCTGTTGGTTCTTCTTGATGCAGCTTTTGAAGACATCTCCATCCAGAAGTCAACATTAGTCGGACCCTACAAAGTTGCCCAGGTTTGTGTTTGTGTTTCTGTATCTGGTAAAGTGAGTGGATTGTTTGGTGTGTGAGTGAGTGATCCAACCATTTCATCTCTATGGAATTCAACCTTTGTTTTCACCATCACATTTTAGGTGTCATGGTGTCAGGATTGGGATAACAGTGGGGAGGGAGCAATGTGGAAAACAGGAATATTTACTCATGGCAGCCTCCCCATTGCTTTGAGGGCCTCTGTTGCATGATTGTGAAGGTGAGGAGAGGCTCTGTGTTCAACCAAAGGGTCTTATGTACAATAGGAAGATGTAGCACCAATGGAAAGCTCACATTTTTTTCACAATATTAGCCAATGTAATGATATTCTCAAATATTAATTAATCATTTTATAAAAGAATTATAAATATATAATTCTACAAGATGGCAATTGCATATAAAAAAGGGAATAATAAGGACCTTAATTCTCTAACAGATGTTGTGTGTAAAATACATGCCATCTTCCCCTTAACTAGAGTTGACAGTGGCAAATAAAAGGTGCATTCCTTGTAGAAGAACCAGAAGCAGATTTGATCCACTGTTGGTAATTCTGTTGCCTTGAACCATCTAAGTATAAAAAAATATCAGTCAGAGGAAAGAATGCCTCAGATGCCTTTATAGCAGTTGACACAGTAAACAAAGGAATATTATGGAGGAAACTGATGTCTTTTACAATGGAGCTCAGAATGTTGACCCTGCTCAGAGTCCTTTCTACAAGCACCGACAGTGAGAACAATTAATCAGTGGAAGAAGCTCATGAAGCTGATCCTCTTCCACTACTGGAGGTTTTCCAAAAGAGCTGGGCATTCATAATTGGAGTGGCATACGATCTGCTCTATGAGCAAAAGTTGGACTGGAAGACCTCCAAGATGCCTTCTGTCCCAATTATTCCACGTTCTACATTCATTTGTTTGAGAGAGTGTTTTGGGACAGAGTTCCCCAATGTTTCCCAGCTTTGCAGATTGGTTCAGGGGTGGGGCACATGGGACAGAGTTGGGGGGTGGGGGTGTTAAAGGGGACGTTTCTGTGCAAGTGGATCATTTAAATAGACCATGTGTGCACATACTCGCACGCTGCTCAGGCAAGTGAGGATGTGCTTGTGCACGTGGATGCTTCCCGTCCATTTCTATGGCTTTGTTGCAAACCCCTCATGGACCACTCGTCAGCCGTGGCTCATTGGTTGGTCAGCCCTGTTTAAGGATCCATGAAGCCCTGAGAAGTAGGACTGATTCTTACCAGAAGGCAAGACCAGGGTGCTGCCTATATGACCTTTGGTTTCATATACTGTTAAGAAGACTTGGCTCCTGTTCTCGTAGCAATTATCTGATTATTGATAAGTCAACGTCAAAAGTTATGATCTTTAGAAAATGGTATCATTGCCATTTAGGGCTATTTGATGATGAGTCAATAGAGCAAGTTCACACCTTTCCTTACCTGGGAGTATTTTTCTCTGTGATTGGATCTTGGCTCCCTCAACATTGCAGGAGGTCATTTAGACCAAAGGGACAAGTGAATGCACTGTTACTTCTTTTTTAAAATCACAACTATGCAGCTTCCTTAACCTAAATTATCAAAGTCAAAGTCATCCTCTGAGAAGAATCTTAAGGATGGATAAAAGAATTTCAGCTGCTGCCTCAGAGCTGAATGGGGAATGTATACAATTGATAAAGATAAGGGCATGCTTTTTTTTCTATAAAATTAATGATATGCAAACTGTCAGAGTCTCAAAACTCTGTTAGAACAAACAAATTTCAATAAAAGAGTTTTTGAAGAATACAACTGATAATTTTTTTGGGAACTGTGGTCTCCCTGTCTTTTTACAATTGGAGAAAAATTGAAAAAAAAGCTTCAAAAGAATCAAGGTTGGCAAAACAGATAAAAGATCATAGCTCTACTCAGTAAGGTTGGCATATTGAAATGCATCAGGTGCTACAAATGAACCTTCCAAGTATTTAGTTGAACCTTCCAAAATCCCTTTCAGTGAACATACTTTTATTTATGGAGGTTCAGAGATAGAAGATGTAATACATCTATTACTTGAATGTTAATTATAGAAGAAAGAGGGAGATTAATTTCTTGGATTGCACCTATTGGGATCCTAATATTAAAAAAACATATTTCCTGGGTGCTCAGAGTTCAAAAAATACATATAATAAAACCATTTGTGGAAGTAAATTATGGTCTGATTGTTGCAAATTCAGGGGTCATAAAAATAGTATTTTCATTCTTTTTTTTAGAATTTTTTTTATTGTTTTAATTAAACAAAAACACACAAAAACATTCTTCATTGCATCTTGTAGAAAGCATATCGATTGGTTACAAATAAATTTCATCTGTTACTATACATCCTTCATATTTTTAATTTACATTTAAAAATCGAAGATCTTTATGTATTTTACCATCAATATACCATCATTCTCATTTAGCTATAATAATTTAAATATGCTTTTATCTAGAATCATTTGCACTTGAAGATACAACCACCTACTGGCATTCATTAACTATTCCTATTAATCTCTATTAATTACCCTTTTATAGCATATTCCCTTTTTTTTCCAACTCACTATCTAAGGCTTATATCTAATTGCTTTTACCAATGCCAAGACATATAAAATCATTAAACATCATCCATTAACATTTTCTTATTGTTATTATAGCTATCTAAAGGAAAAAAACAGATTTTTTTTTGTCATTTATATCACTTCTCCTCCCCTCCGACCCAAGAAAAATTACATCTTTATAATAAAGTCTAAACAAAAGTTTGTTAGTAAAGTTTATAAGTGCCCAAGAAAAATTACATCTTTATAATAAAATCTAAACAAAAATATATTAGTGAAATTGATAAATCTTCTCCCCAGGTCGCAATTTACAGTTTATATCCAAATTATTTTTACTAATTGAGATTATTACTTCATTATTATTATAATAATGAGTTATTAATTAACAAATAAACATTTTAAAGAAAACATTCTAAAAGTGTCTAAGAAATCCTACTTATTAATCACCAAAGGTTAACTAAGTTTTGAATTATCAACCTTCATCATCAGCCTGTGTCTTTCCAGTAACAAAACTGTCTTATCTCTTTAGCCAGTTGTTGCGTCAATTCTTCTATGAACTTCTTTATAAAGTTTTTAAAAACTTCTCTCCCCACTTTTTTGCTTGAAAGATCGCTCATATAGTCTTGTTGCTCTTGAACTGGTATTAAAATTAACATGTCTTTGATTATCTGGTGTCTTTCTAAAGCTGTTTCTCTTCTTAATTCCATCATCAAATCCATATCTTGACCGGGGGGAAGGGGGGGTAGAGCTCCAGATCATCAAATATATAATAATAATCAGATTCACTTTTCCATGTTCCCTACTTTCCACTTTCACTCATAGGTGCTCCATTATTAGGTTCATCTGTTATCTTGTCTTTATCTTCTATATCTTCATTCTTTAATTTTTGAGGCTCCAGTCCCTTCATCTTTTATTGAGCCAGACAATAATCTATCTAACTTCTTATCAAACCTCTCAAATCCTTCCAATATCTTTAGAATTCTATCCAAAAAATCCAGGTAACTTAGGGTTTCTTCATCTGTATATGAATGCATATTTCCCCAAAGAAAAGAAAAAGTTTAAAATCCACTGCCACTCTCGCCTTCAATATCGCTTTTATGTATAAAAATATTTTTGTTTTAAATTTGCTTAAACATAAGATCCTTTTAATTTTTTCAAAAAAAAGTGAGGGTTCTATCTTTTCTTTTCTTTCCCTTCCCTTGTCCAAAATATTCCACAAAGACACCTGCAAGAAAACAGTCCGTGTCCTTGAGCCGTCATCAGTCTCTACAGACAAGCGGCAAACCCTCTAGTTACAATGTCAACAAACTCAGAGAAAATAGAGCAAAGGATACTTTGTTTCAAAAAGAGAAAAAAACCAAGTTCTGGCTTCCAAATGGCAGATTTAACTTTCTCTTATTCATATTAAGCTTAAGGAAAACAAAAATCTCTAAGTGTCTTTAATAAAATTTAATAAACAGTAAGAGGAAGGATTATTAAAGTAAAAAACGTTTTAGATCAGCCAAAAAATAAAGGTAGCACAGATTAGGAGAAAAAAATCAATTCATTCACTTAAGAGGAGAAACGGGAAGCATTCCAATCACTTCAATCCACAAAACGCTGTTACATAGAAGAGGAAAAAAACCTTTCTAAGGCAGTGCAATAAAGATAAATTTCGCCGCTTTATTCTTTTGCTTAAAGGACTAATTTATCTTTTTAAAAAAATTCTTTGGGCAATCATTCTCAAAGAAAAAAATCTCACCAGCTGGACTCACTTTCACTGCCTTCTTTCTGGAGCCGTCTCTGACTTTGTCAGCCTGGGGGCTGTCTGTTTACCGCTGGCTTGAAGAACTTCCCTTGGGTCAATCACGGACTTTGCGGTGTCCCTGAGAGCAGCAAGGATTTGTCTCCCTGTCACCGTCTCTCTGGGACGATTTAGGTCCATATGGACCGTGCAGCTGGTAAAAGAATCAACGGTGGTCTTGGACTATCGAAACCACACGTTGTGTCACCGTGATGTCTGGCTCATTCTCGATCGTATTGTCATTCTTTATGCTTTTTCTATTGCACTATTTTATTTTAAAGAAATCTACATTGATACATTATTTTGTTAATGTTCTGCCTTT
>JAKRSK010008864.1:0-12567 GCA_029891615.1 Natrix natrix natrix
TGTTCCACTGATTAATTGTTCTAACTGTCAGGAAATTTCTCCTCAGTTCTAAGTTGCTTCTCTCCCTGATGAATTTCCACCCACTGCTTCTTTCCTACCCTCAGGTACTTTGGATGGATACATATATACATCTGAACTAGACTGTTTTGTTTCTCTGTGTCATATATGTTGATGTATGCATAATATTGCATTTATTTATTTTGTGGTGTTTATGTTGTGTCTATTGGAGGTGGTGACCTTTTGAGAGCTGTATGCAATGAAATTTCATTTTAATGTATGTCAATTAGTGTCCATTCAAAGTGACAATAAAGTGATCCACACAATCCAGGGAAGGTCATCACTCATCTCCTCAATGTCTTAGATGAGGAGTCAAGTGTTCAAAACCCTTCAAAAAGCAGCACTGTGGTGGGCTTCTGTACCTCACAGGGAACCATGTCCACTTCCTTAGGAGACACCAACTCAAACTCCCTCCAGGTCACACCACTAGATGTTTCTTCAGGTATCTTGACCTTTCCTGCCTAGTTCAGAGCAAGTCTGATCAATTTTATCATCCACATAGCCTGAATAATCTTGCAAGATGCCCAACAGTTGTTACAAGCTGCTCTCCCTAACCAATAAGGACCAGGACCCTCTAAATATGGCTGCTGCATGGCTATCAGCAGACACAATGAGTGTGGAAAAATATTGCTGTTTCACTATGATATAATCCCCAATATGGTCTTTTACACATGTATGGTCATGTTCCTTTCACCTTTTCCTCCAATGTTGTCCAGACACCGTTCAGCTGTTTCATCTTCTGTAGCTTCTCCGTAAACCAAAAGTACACCACAGAATTAGCAAAAGATGGAGGTGTAATCCAAGGCTCCATCCACCTGCCCATTCCAGATGTCCTAAAGTGCAACTCACATTCCACCTGTCAGAGTCAGGATGGTTCTACCTATCCTGTCAGTTTCCTCTCCCCCTCAAACCCCCAGTTAATTCTTATTGGCCAAGGTGAACAAATCAATGCTCATCCCTTCCAGATAAGAAATGTAATTCCAAGACAAAACTGACCCAGAGATATCAAGAACACGGGGACTCCCAAGCACACCTCCCAAGCACTTGGCAATCTTTGGGGGAAGGGGAGAATTCTCAAAAAAATCTCACTGATGAGTAGGCCAAAGAGGTACCACTCCATCAACTACATCTAAAAAGAAGAAGAAAAAGGAGGAGGGGGAGGAGGAGGGGAGAGGGAGGAGGAGGAGGAGGAGGAGGAGGAGAAGAAGAAGGAGAAGAAGAAGAAGAAGGAGAAGATGATCCACGTTTCTGGCAGGGTGTGGCAAGAAATCAAGTCTCACCATGGATTATGCTGTGGGAATTGCCACCATGACAACAGGACTCTGTCTATTTAGTACAATAACTGACTTCAGAATATAAAGTTGCTTAGTGAAGTCTCATCCCAAAATTGATCTTTCTAGAAAAAATAGGAAATAAAATTCACAATATAAATAAAATTCATTCACAAGTAATTTTAAAATCAGCGCCAATCAAGATTCATATTTGGAGACCTAATAGAAAAGAAAATTACAAACAGGCCCATCTTTTACCATTAGAAAAGGTTTAAGGGTATATTGATTACTTCCTTGCTTTTGAAAGACAGTCAGCACTTGAGTTGAGTGCCCCCAACACAGAATGTCAACATATTACATCACTCAGCATGATCTTCCACAAGAGAAGTCATCACATTGAAGGACAGCAGAAGTCAATTCCCTGGATGTTGAACTATCTTCATCCAGCATCACTTTCTGGACAAGACCTGACAGGAAAGGACCACAACTTCTACACAACTATGTAGATCTTCCCCCAAGGGTGTGATTTTGCTTTAAGGTGTTCATTTCCTTTGAAAATGGAGTCCGGAAAAAATCTAGGGTCCACAGAGGAGAAGTTACTTCTCACTGTAATTTTCAAAATTCTGGTCTCTGGTTTCCCTTCTGCTCCTTCTCCAGGGACTGTCTTTGAGGTAAACATCAGATTGAAACAACATGGAAGGGATCTTGCATTAGAAAAGAATAAATGCCTCAGGCTCACGCACAATGCATCACTGGTTAAGGTACAGGCATGGACTGTGTCTTTGAATGTACTTTCTCTCCTTTCCTGGTGAAGCTTGGTTTATCTCTCTGTCTGAATCCAGAAAGTCTAGAATTTCTACATTATGAAGGTACTTTCAATTCATCTAACTCTTACTGTTCTTTCTTAGAAACAGGAGGGGATTGATTCAGACCCATGAATTATGGACCTTCTGCTTGTGGTTCTGTTGCTGCTGGTGTCCCAACCTATCTCTGGAAGGCTCAGAATGAAGTGCCCACTGAATTTCAAGTAGCAGGATGAAAAAAAGCCATGGAGCTATTACAGTCCAGGAGACAATGTCATTAGTATCATCAACACTGGAACAAAAATATTGCATACAACAATGTTGCCTTTCAACATGGAACCTCATTGCCAATTTGAGTTGTAAGTTATTCACTGTGGTGGAGTTTCATTCCCTCCACTTGCAGTTCTCATTCTTTTCTCTTATTTCATTGATGCCTGTATTGTAGGACTTATCTTATTTCTTGAATTATTTTGATTGCTGTCATTTTGTAGAAAAAATCTTGAATCCAAGATGGGAGAGATAAATAAACACCCTGAAAAAAGTCCAGATACCATAAATTTCCTGCTCTATTCCTTAGCTATACTCCAGTCCCAACTTTGGTTTAAAGTAGTTATTGAATGGATTGTACTTGCCTCTGACTAGCTCATGTCCATATTTTTACAACCTCTCATTCATATTCAATGCTTGATCCTTCTAGGAACAGAGAATGGTCATATTTTAGAATTGCTCTTCAGGGTCACATTTGAAAAAAAACCTCTTTCCATTATGATAGTTTCTATTTTAATGATTGAATAATTTTGAATCCTGGTTACTTGTCAGTTGAAAATGAGTTCTGCTACGAATAATTTGATTTGTAACTTTAGTGAAAAGCTATCTCCATCTCCTCTCCCCAACACTCATTAAAAGAAATGCTGATGGGTAACTTTTGGATCTGCATTGTCTTAAGACTGAGAAGAGCATTAAATTAAAAATAATATTCTGATTTTTCTCTTAATGATGATGATGATGATAACATGAATATTTTTATCTTAGTTTACCTTTTGGTAAGTTTCGATTACTACGCTACATTTTTAATATTCAAGTAGTCAACAAGACTCCTCGGCTTCTGCACAATCTCACTCTTGGCTACAACATCCATGACAATTATGTAAACACACTTTTGACTTCAGACGCCTTGATGGACATTCTGTCTACTGGAGAAGCCAATGTTCCCAACTACAGCTGTGGAAGGAAAGACAACATTTTGGCTCTTGTTGATTCAGCTACTTATGACATCTCCACCCAGATGTCAACATTGGGTGATACCTACAGAGTCCCTCAGGTTTGTATGTCTACTTTCCTATAGGTACTACTTTCCTATAGGTAAACTGAATGGAGTGGTGGGTCGGTATGTGATAGATCTCTTTGGAACTGAAGAACTGCCTTTCATCATGGCCATTATAAGCATCGGGGTTAGGGATTGGGATCCACAGTGATTAGGAGGTAAGGATCAAAGCAGTGATATCGTCTCATGACATTCTCATCATTGATTATGATTCTTCTGCTGCACATTTGGAAAAGATGGAGGAGAGATGGGACATCATCTTTTGTACATAATCTTAGCAAAAATAATATAATCCAAATGTACTATTTTACCTGTAGCTGATAAAAACACATAGAATAGAATAACAGAGTTGGACGGGACCTTGGAGATCTTCTAGTCCAACCCCCTGCTTAGGCAAGAAACTCTACATCACTTCAGAAAAATGGTTATCCAACATCTTAAAAACCTCCAGTGCTGGAGCATTCACAACTTCTGGAGGCAATTAATTGTTCTAACTGTCAGGAAGTTTCTCCTCAATTCTAAGTTGCTTCTCTCCTTGATTAGTTTCCACCCATTGCTTCTTGTTCTACTCTCAGGTGCCTTGGAGAATAGTTTGACTCCCTCTTCTTTGTGGCAACCCCTGAGATATTGGAACACTGCTATCCTGTCTCCCCTAGTCCTTCTTTCTCTTAAGCTAAACATACCCAGTTCCTGCAACCGTTCTTCATATGTTTTAGTCTCCAGTCCCCTAATCATCTTTGTTGCTCTTCTCTGCACTCTTTCTAGGTTGTTTTATGAATTCATGGAGATCACTATCATTACTCAACCACTTTATTAAAAAAATACAAGCAGAATAGCCAACATATTTATTATTATTTTTACCCTAAAGTGTTCATGATGAAATTCATCATAAATGGCTTGAAGAGCAATAAAGCTCATGTGAAGGACTTTCTGCCAGCTGAACTATTCAAAAATTTTCCCTAATGCTGCTGTCCTCTATTGGCAGGTTCATTTACACATATTAATAATTCCAACTAACCTTCAGTTGAGTTTAAGATGGGAGAAGTCTCTCTTTCTCTCTCTCTCTCTCTCTCCCTCCCTCCCTCCCCCTCTCTCTCTTAAAAACAGAATAAAAGTAATTTTCAGACTCATTGGTCTAATAGACATTGTGTCTAAAATATATACTCAGATCTTCTTGAGTAGAGTTGAGAGTGGGTAGATGAACAAAGAATTCCTTGCTGAAGGACAAGCAAGCTTTAGACAGTATATAGGGTTTCCTGCTTAGGACTAGAAGACCTCCAAGGTCCCTTCCAACTCTACTATTGTATTGTATTGTATAGTGTTTTGCCTAACCAAGAGCGCTTAGCATCTAGTCCTCAATGACACTACATCTACATCTGAGGGAAGCCAGTGAGGTACCCAAGATTCTGTCTTAGACACAGTGCCCAATTATTGGCATTCCATTAAATCTATGGAAACTGACAGACCCCCCCAAAATCTGTGTTTTAAGAGAGACAATTAAAGAAGAGACAATTTCAATGAAAGACACCTTGAATTGTACAGCTGACAAATTATATTAGGAGATGTGATCTTCCTGTTTCTTGTGCAGCTGGAAAAGAAGCTAAAAGGTTTGCTGCCCAAAGAAATCAGATATTGGAGCAGAGAAAGATACAAACATGCTCAATAAGGATGGTACATTGAAATGAATGGTTCTCTAAAGGGATACTTCCAAATTGGCAAGCATCTTGATGCAGAAAGCCCTGGATATCTTAAGGTGGTATTTACTCAACCAGGATGTGAGCACTTGATACAAATGTTAAATATGGAAGATTTAATCAAGACCCTTGTAATGAAGAGACTTGCATTTTCCGAGTCCCGGAGGTAGACAAAACACATCTATTATTTGAATATAAGTCATATAAGAAAAAGATCAGCATCTTGGACTGCAGATTAGATTGTTTGTTGTTGTTAGTTGCGAAGTCATGTCTGACCCATCATGATCCCATGAACAACATTCCTCCAGGTCTTCCTGTCTTTTACCATCCTCTGGAGTCCATCTAAGCTCATGCCTACTGCTTCAGTGCCTCCATCCAGCCACCTCATTCTCTGTTGTCCTCTTCTTCTTTTGTCCTCAATCGTTCCCAGCATTAGGCTCTTCTCCAATGAGTTCTTCCTTTTCATTAGATCCTTATAATAAAATAAATATTTCCTGTTTTGTCCAAAAAATTTTTAAAAAGGCATTCCATATGGATCTTTATTTGAACAAAATATTTCAATGGACATATGGATATGTGGGTCGGAGATGTAGGGATGATAGAGAAATATTTGTATTCTTTATCCTTATTATTTTCACTTACTTTCTTTTACACTCTTGTTATATACAGTCTTATTAATGTTATAAATTTTTATCCTTTATTTTCATAAGGGTTAATGGCTAATCAATAATAAACTATTCTAATGAGTTAACGAAATGGTATTTCTTTAAAACTAATATTTTGGAATCGACTTGACCCCAAATATAACGCATCTTCTTCATTGTTTTTTCAGATCAATTTTGAATTATTTTCAGATTTGCTGCATGATAAAAGTCAATTGCCCTTTTATCACAGTTTTTACCCCAAAAAAGGGGTCCTCTACCCAGGAATTGTCCAAGTGCTCCTCCATTTCAGATGGATCCTGGTTGGTCTCTTTGCTCCAGACACAGAAAATGGAGATAATTTCATGAGGACTTTTGCTCCTTTGCTTGTCAGGAATGGCATTTGTGTTGTTATATCACAACAATTCTCAACAACTCAACTTACAGCACCCCACGGCGATGGCCTCTCTAAGTGGAGAAAAGTCAATGTCTATATTCATTACATAGAACATGGCACTGTTTTGGAAAGAATTCTTCCTTTTCATAGTATACTTAGATATTTGCCCGGACCCATTGAAAGGAAAGTCTGGATCACAACACTCACTTCACCATATCCACTGAGTTACCACACAGCTCTCAGATATGTGAATAGTATCTGGACTGTTGATTTTGAGAGAAAAAAGGGGCCAATAAAAGATGCCTTTATACCCACTTTCTTTGTGGAAGCACCGTTTGGGCATCAGTCATTTCTATGCTCTTTTTCAAAGCATGCATTGTCTGTCAAAGGCCGGAAAAGATGCACTGAGAAATCACCACTGGAGACCCGACAGAAAAAGTACATGGTGAGGACCTTGAATTTCCACCATTGCTACAGTGCCACTAAGACTCTGGCCCATGCCTTGAATGCTGCATATTCCTCCATATCCAGAAGGAGAAGGAAGGAGAGCAAAGGGAGTTTGGGGGCTCCAAGGCTGCAGCCGTGGCAGGTAAGGGGTCCTGACAAGGATCCATTATTCTTAGTTCCTGTTGAGAAGAAATAAGAAGGAAAAGGAGGGGAACTGTATCAACCTACTTGTCTTAACAGGGGTACAACTAGTTTGACCAATCTAATTGCTTCAATGTTCACAAGAGCAGGAATTATGAAAGATCTATTTTGATATTAAACACTGCTAATTTCAAAATGACACATCATGCATTTTAAATAAATATCTGTAAGTAAGGGTTTGTGATAAATTCTGTATCATAGAATTTTACCTTCATAAATTTGATGGAGCCCCTTAGATCATGTAGTCCAACCTATCTTCTCTGCAGGAATCGCAGTTAAAGGTTTTCTGACTGATGGGTGCTCGGTCATTGCATTAATCAGTGAAGAGGAGACTGGACTTCTCTTCAAAAAATTTCTGTCAATTTCTGTCAAAAATGTATCCTCCTTTCAAAATATTTATACCCATATTCAGCCAGAATGTTTTCTCTTGAAACTGTGTCCTTTTACCACATCCCTTATTCTGGAATAGCACTGAACAGATCTTAAGTGCTGGTATAACATCCTTCAGTTATTCTCCCTCTAAGAGTTTTTATTAGTTGGAAGAAAATGTTTCCAAACTCCTGATTTTCTGCTTCAGTAGACCAACATGAGCAACAACAAAGCTAGTGGATGTGACAGTATTCCAGCTGAGCTATTCAAAATCTTAAAAAAACAATGCCATAAAAATGCTACACTCAATTTGCCAGCAAATCTGGATAGCTCAACGGTGGCCACAGGATTGGGAAAGCTCAGTTTACATTCCAATTCCAAAGAAAGGCAATGCCAAAGAATGTTCAAACTATCACACCATTGCACTCATTTCACCATTGCTAGTAAAGTTATGCTCAAAATCCTACAAGCTAAGCTCCAGCAGTATGTGGATCGAAAACTACCAGAAGTACAGGCAGGATTTTGAAGAGGTAGAGGAACTAGAGATCAAATTGCCAACATACGCTGGATCATGGAGAAAGCTAGGGAGTTCCAGAAAAATATCTACTTCTGCTTCATTGACTCTGCTAAAGCCTTTGATCACAACAAATTGTGGCAAGTTCTTAAAGAGATGGGAGTACCAGATCATCTTATTTTTCTCTTGAGAAACCTATATGCGGGTCAAGAAGCAACAGTGAGAACTGGACACAGAAGTACGGATGGGTTCAAAATTGGGCAAGGCTGTATACTGTCACCATGCCTATTTAATTTATACGCAGAGCACATAATGAGAAAGGTGGGATTAGATGAATCAATAATTGGAATTAAATTTTTTGGGAGAAATATCAACAACCTCAGATATGCAGATAATACCACTCTAATGGCAGAAAGTGAAGAGGAACTAAAGAGCCTCCTGACGCTGGTGAAGAAGGAGAGTGCAAAAGTTGGATTGAAACTTTAAGAAAACTAAGATCATGACATCCCGCCCCCTCAATTCCTGGCAAATACAGTAGATGGAGAAGAAAGGGACGTAGTGACAGATGTTATTTTCTTGGGCTCCAAGATCAACACAGATGGGGACTGCAGCCAAGAAATTAAAAGATGCTCCTGGGGAAGAAAGCTATGGCAAATCTAGACAGCATACTAAAGAGCGGAGACATCACCCTGCCGAAAAAAGTGTGTATAGTCAAGGCTATGATTTTTCCAGTTGCAATGTATGGCTGTGAAGGTTGGACCATAAGAAAGTCTGAGCGCCAAAGAATGGAGGCCTTTGATCTATGGTGCTGAAGAAAACAAATCCCTTGGACTGCAAGGCGATCAAACCGGTCAGTCCTAGAGGAGATCAAACCTGACTGCTCTTTAGAAGGCCAGATCCTAAAGATGAAACTCAAATACTTTGGCCACCTAATGAGAAGAAGGACTCACTGGAGAAGAGCCTCATGCTGGGAAAGATTGAGGGCAAAAGAAGAAGGGTATGAAAGAAAATGAGGTGGCTGGATGGAGCCACTGAAGCAGTCAGTGTGAGCTTAAATGGACTCCAGAGGATGGTAGAGGACAGGAAGACCTGGAGGAATGTTGCCCATGGGGTCACAATGGATAGGACACAGCTTCCAACACATGGCTCTTCTCCTTCTTGGTTTTCCTCAAGGCTGAAAGCAGCTCCTCCTTGGCTTCATGACTGCGAAGCTGATCCAGTTTTTCTGTAATATTTTTGCAAGGGGCAGTTGGAGTCCCCTTCCCCCCAAAAAACATTCATTTCTTGGGATACTTATGGATGCAAATCTATGCTTTATGATAATCACTTATTGTTTTCAAGGAATTTATAAATATTTCTTTTCTTTGTGCAGTTTATTGATGACCTAGTTTAGAAGGTTTCTTATAATTAACAAATTTTGTCAATCATATTGTTTTGAAAACACATTTTTCAATATATGATTGACTTTTATTGAACCTTTCTTTTTCATTTTTGAAGATAGTGGTTAAACCTGTTCTACCAACTAAGGATATTTGCGAGTTAGACCTCTGTAAAAGAAAGAGATAAATGAGAACAAAGGGCTAATTTAACAGGTTCAATGCTTTTCATATTCCTGGATGTTCCCATTCTAGTTCCATCCCTTTCTGGAGAAGAATGAGTTTTGCAATCTTTCTGAATTTAAACTGTACTTGGACCAAAATGGAGATTTAAAGGCTGACCTGAGTATCTTTACCTGGGTTTTTCTTTACAAAACCAACTACCTGAAAAACAAACTGGTGACTGTTGAAAAGCAGAGACTTATTATCAACCGAGATCATCTGTCATGGCTAAAGTTGCACAACAGGGTAGGAGAAATATTGGTGTTTTTTTTCTATTTTCCAAAAGGTTCTGACCCATTTCATCAGGCTGAGCACCCTGGCTCAGTGCTGAAAGAGAGAAGTTGCATGAAAATGGTAAGAAAGGGCCAATCCCTCAAGTGCTAGTGTTCTTTTTTTTAATCCTTTTTTCTCCACTTGGAAATAAGCTTTGGAACTCGGATTCACCTTGTCCTGGTTGGGATTAGGTTCCCATAGAAGGGCAGGGCAAGAAGTTTCAAAGAAACCCAGACCTGCCTAGAGTTATCTATTCAATCTTTCATCCTGGTGGGATAATATAATTGGCCTTCTGCTCTTATGAAGGAGGTCCAAGATTTTTTTTTTACATGGAATCAAAATGCCTCGATTGCGGAGAGATAACATCCTGACCTGAAACCTGAAGCATTATAATATGATTTGGACTCAAGGAAAAGCCTTCCCTGATATCTGGAAAGCAGGGGACAAACGAAAAGAAAATGTTGCTTAGATTTGGGCTATGGCTTGTAAGAAGGCACTTCATTTAAAAAAAAACCTTGAATGCAAATATTTATCTTGATTGTTAGCTATTTGTCTCATTCTGGGAAGAAAGTGAGCTCCAAATTTAACAAATAACAAATATGGGTTTCTTCTTCCAAGCCAATTGCTGTTACCTAATTGTAGTTCTTCAACAGAAAGGACCTTGTCTTGGATACCTACCTGGGCCTTAGAAATTCCCCCACACTAGAGGTGGTATGCTGGTGGTTCCCATCGGTTTGGGCAAACTGGTAGTGGCAGTGGCGCGATGCTCTGCCCACCCACCCAGAAGTCATCCAGGACCTTCTGCGCATGTGGAGAAAGTTCTGTACATGTCCAGATGTCCGTGCATTCCCTCTATTGAACCGGATTGTGAAGTAAATAGAATACCATTACTGTCATACACAGCTCATACATTCTGCAGCAAAAGATTCCCGACATATACTTTCTGAGGGGCATGTTCTCGTGACCTCACCTCTTGTGGGAACAAGGTCGCCATGGTATATGTGCAGATCAGTTTTCCTGATTGGAACACATATATGGAATTTGGGACTGAAATAAATTGAGTAATGAACACGGGTTGAGCTGGATGCCCACTGGGAGGACCCCATTTAGAAAGCTGTGCTTGCAAAGTAACAGCTTGCAATGTGGAAAATGTAGCTGCACTGTGTATATTTCTGTATATCCTGTTCCAACCACATAACCATGAACTGTGATGTTTCCATGCCTTGCCACACCTACACAGGAAACTATTGTGTACGATTCGCGGAAACCTGCCCTCTTTTTTACCCTAATAAAAACAGCTCCCCGAGACTGCTCGGGGCGGCGATTTCATCCCGAACGGTGTCAGAGCCTTCTTTTCATGTGTCTCGCCCCCGGTATGAGAGGCAGCCTCAAACCGGGCCAAAATTCCCTCAGGTCGCCACTGCTAGTGGGGCCCCATGGGATCGCGCAACCTCTACCCCATATCATTATAGTTCTAGAAACTCAGCAGTCACTTTTATTTCGAGAGTCCATCAGGATGGTTAATGCTAAATATTTCCCTTGGAATTCCTTGTTTTTCTACTTAGCCTTTACCTCAGTCCAAATGTGTGGGAAAATGTCATCCTGGATTTGTAAAGCAGAAGCGAGAAGGAGAGCCATTTTGCTGCTACGATTGTGTTCCTTGTCCGGAGGGGACCATCTCCTCTCAGGAAGGTGGGTGACACCAAAGAAAAGGGCAGGTCTCTGTGGAAGTGGCTTCATCCAGAGCAAAGTTCATTAAAGTGGAAGTTAAAGGGCAGAATTAATCTCAACTGATGTTCTGTTTATTTTAAAATTGTGTGATTTCTTAACAAAATGAAAAAATAGTAAATACCTTGATAGGGTTTGCAGAATATGGGATATGGTACTTTTGCTACTGCCAAAGAAAACACTGCCTTTTAGTTTGCATCTATCCTTCCATTTTTATATTTCTAGGAACATCTAAGTTCTTTGAAACTTAGAGAATTAGGTCCACTTCCTGGAAGGAATATTGCAATACTCTCTCTTTTTTTATAAAGTTTTTTTTTATTTTTCATTTTCATAACATATAATCACATGTATACTATTACATACCCAACATCATATTGTTTTATTAAATGTTTTCATCAATTCATCTTACCATCAACTCCCCAAAAACCCCCAAACCAGTTATTAGCTCTTCTGCTCTCCATACACTATATTTGTGCCTTCACTTTCTTCTCCCTCTCTCATCCCCCTCCCTACCTCCTTTCTTCCTTCTGTCATCTTTCCCTTCCCTACTTCCCCTTCCTCTCTCCTTCTCCTCTCTCCCCTTTCCACTCCTAATTTCTCTCCTCCTCTTCCCCCCTCCTACTCCCTCTCCTATCTCTCTCTTCTTCCCTTACCTCTCTCCTTTTCTTCCCACTCTTCATCTCATCTACTTGGTGTATTTCAGCTTCTGAGCAAGCTCCATTTTATGTTGATGGTATTTATAGTTCCTTTTCAATATACATATTTAATTTTAAACATATATTCTCCTTTAAAAAGAAAAAAAGAAAAATAGAACCAAAAAGTATTCATATATAGTCATTGTACTTTTAAGCAACCCCCCCAAGCCTAATTTTGGTCGAGATGTAAACCTGGTTACAATTCCCAGATATTCTCATCATTATCTTTATATAATTATACATCCTTATGTGCCCCAATTTGTGATTCTACCTTTAAGTTTCAATAGTTTTCCATTATAAGTGTATTTCATGTTCCCTCTCCAATTTTTCCATGTCTTGGATTAGATTACCTTTAGTTGTCTATGAATGGCCAACCTCACTGTTCAATATTCATTTCAATTCCCTTAATTTATTGCATAGAATAACAAGCGGTAAACATCTTGCTTTATTTCATCATCTTAAAAGTTCTATTTATATCCATGTTTCATATATTTTAACCCATGCTTAGTTGTCCTTCTATTGTCGTTTTCAGTCAATTCACCACACAGTTTAATT
>JAKRSK010008865.1:0-40821 GCA_029891615.1 Natrix natrix natrix
ACTTTGTGTTAGATCTGGGCAACGAGAGACAGACTGCGGACACGAAGTGACTTAACAGCTCTTTATTAGTAGTAGTAGTGATCCAGCTTGCTCTGTGGTCGGAGGGTTCCCCTTTTATAGGGATCGGGTACGCCCCTCGACCAATCAGAGTGATACCTGTTTCCCGCTGTAGTAGCGGACCAGAGGGGAGACTTATCACGATATATGCTAATATCTAACACCCCTCCCCTCCTAGATGGAACGTTGCGGTAGGTAACATAGTCTTTTAGGTATGTGGGTGTTTGTCTTGCTCGGGAGGAACGTCGTAGTTCAGGTTGGTTTGAAGTGGTTGCAGGATCGGTTGCGGGTTGGTTCGAAATAGTTGCAGGATCGGGTGCTTTTCCTGTTTCACGTTCGGGAGGTCTTGTGCCTTCGTTGCTAGGGCGTTCAGGAGTCTGCTCGGCTGCGTTGTCTGGGGTTTGGTCTGCTTCGTGCGTGTTTTCTTGTTCCACGCTTGGCTCGCCGGTGTCGTCGTTTCCTATGATGGGGCTTTCGCGTGGCTGACTTTCTGTGGACAGGAAACTCTCGTCTTCGTTTCGAATGTCGGAGTGTGCTAGGCGACCCCGAAGTTGATCGATGTGCCTTTTCCAGTTCCGCCCATCTTCAAGTTCCAGCAGATACGATCGTGGACCCGTGATGCCAATGACCTTTGCCGGCATCCACAATGTTCCCCCTGCATAGTTGTGGGCGTATACTGAATCCCCTATTCTGAAAGACCGGATTTTGCTTGTAGAGTCTGGGGGAGCTGTGGCAGAGTAATTCGGGTGAAGCCGGTCCAGGTGAGACCGTAGGCGGCGACCCATGAGTAGTTCAGCGGGGCTCCTACCCGTCGTTGCGCTTGGGGTAATGTGCTGAATTAGGAGGTAATGGTCAATGCGTGTTTGCCAATCACCTGGACCCATCCTAGCGAGGGCCTCTTTTGCGAATCGCACCATTCTCTCTGCCTGTCCGTTTGATGCCGGATGGAATGGCGCGACGAGGGCATGCCGAATTCCCAGACCTGCTAAAAACGTTTCAAATTGCATGGCCGTGAATTGGGGCCCGTTATCGGAGACTAGGAGGTCTGGCAGGCCATGGGTGGCGAAAAGTCGCCGTAGAATCTTAATGACTGCCTCTGCCGTGGTTGAAGTCATTAGGACTACATCTAGCCATTTTGAGTATGCATCCACAACTATAAGGAAAGTCTGACCTTGGAATGGCCCTGCGAAGTCGATGTGTATTCGCGACCAAGGTGCTTTGGGTTTCTCCCATTCTGTGGCGGGCGCTTCCGGGGGTGCTGGTCTCGATTCCTGGCATGGATCGCAAGTGGCCACCCACTCCTCTATTTCTTTGTCCATGTTTGGCCACCAAACGTAACTTCTTGCTAACGCCTTCATTCTAACAATCCCCGGATGACCCATATGTAAAGCATCTAATACATTTCTACGTAATGCATGAGGAATAACAACCCGATCCCCCCACAATAAACAACCTTGCAACACTGAGAGTTCGTCCCGTTTAGACCAAAACACTTTGAATTCCGGGCCCACGTTTCCCTTCGGCCACCCCCTCCAAACCCAAGTTTGAACTTGCTTTATTAAACTGTCCCTGGAGGAGAACCTTGCAACATCATATGAAGAAACCGGTCCAGAGTCCAAACAGTCAATGAGCAATACCGGTACTTCTGGAGTGGGGTCTGGCAAAATGTCGGGTAATGGGCAACGGCTGAGTGCATCTGCGTGCCCGAGAGTGGAGCCCGGTCGATGAATTAACTTGTAAGAGTACGCGGCCAGGAAAACAGTCCACCTGGTCATGCGTGGAGAAAGGGAGACCGGAGTGGGGCGGTTTCCCGCCAAAAGTCCCAACAGCGGTTTGTGATCTGTGATCAGTTCAAAATCGCGGCCGTAGAGGTATTCGTGGAAACGTTTTACTCCCGCTACGGAAGCCAGCGCTTCCCTGTCCATTTGGCTGTAATTCCTCTCGGCCGATGAAAGAGTTCTGGAGTAGAAGGCGATGGGTGCTTCTTTTCCGTCGGGCATCCTGTGGCTGAGGACTGCTCCAACTCCGAAAGGTGATGCGTCGCAGGTCAATACCAGCGGTAGGGTCTGGCTGTATTGAACAAGCAGTGAGTCAGTGGTGAGCAGGCGCTTTACCCCGGCGAAAGCTGCAGCTTCGGATCGTCCCCATTTCCATGGTGCGTTCCTCTGGAGTAGACGGTGTAGTGGCTCAGCAACGGTCGCCTTCTGCCTCAGAAAAACGCTGTAGAAGTTAAGTAATCCGAGGAAGGCCTGCAACTCGGTCTGATTTCGTGGTGTGGGGGCGTCCTGGATCGCCTTGATTTTCTTTGAAGTGGGGTGTATTCCCTGACCATCGATTCTATAACCCAGGAATTTTACGCTAGGCACGTTAATTTGGCATTTTTCTTTTTTAAGGCGGAGACCCTTTTCTCTGATTCTGGCCAAAACAGATCTGACTCTTGTTTAATTGCTCCTCATTTGCAGCGGACACCAAGATGTCGTCAAAATAGGGGACGACTCCCGGTATCCCTTGCAAAAGTCGTTCCATGACGCTCTGGAACAATCCTGGGGCAATGCTCACGCCGAATTGTAGCCGGTTGCATTTGAATGCTCCTCTATGCGTCACTATAGTTTGGGCCTCCGCTGTGGCGCTATCAACTGGCAGTTGCTGGTAAGCTTGTGCCATGTCTAATTTTGCAAATACCTTTCCTGGCCCCAACGAGTGCAATAAGTGCTGTACTACAGGCACAGGATATGCGCTCTGTTTTAGCGCGACATTAATTGTGCATTTATAGTCCGCGCAGATGCGGACTGATCCGTCTGGTTTGACTGGGGTCACGATGGGCGTTTCCCAGCGCGCGTGATCTACCGGCTCAAGGATTCCTTGCTCCACTAACTTATCTATTTCCTTATCTATTTTTGGGCGGAGTGCAAAAGGCACTCGTCTCGGTTTAAGTCGGATTGGCGCCACTTTGGGGTCTAAATTGAATGATATTGGTTTACCCACATACTTACCAAGACCGGGGCTGAACACATCCTCGAACTCCTTAAAAATCTGCTCAGCGCTGCTGTTTCTCACGGCGTTGATTCCGGTGACTTCTAACCCCAGGGCTTCAAACCAATCAAGCCCCAGAAGGTTCTGCAATGGCGCGCTGGCGATGGTCACGGGCAGCTGGGCTTCGATGTCCTTGAAACGGATGTGGAATGTGCCTTGGCCCACGATGGGGACTTGGTTCCCCTGGTAGTCGCGTAGCAGGACGTCTGGAGTGCGTAGTTGGCTCTTTCTGAGGCTAGGGATAGCCTGTTTCATGGATGCCCATGAAATAATCGTCAGGGTCGATCCTGTGTCAACTTCTAGCTCGCAGGGTGAGCCCTCCAGGAGGACTGTGACTCTCAGCCTTTTGGGCCGCTTAGGGCGGACCTGATGTATTGTGGTGAGATACGTTCGCAACTCCTCTCTCTGGGTCAACTCTATCTCATCGTCCACATCCTGAAAATACTCTCGTTGAGCGTCTTGATAGAACGCTCTTTCAGCTCTTTGTGTGTATTCTCTCTGGGGATACGCTCGCTCAACTCCTTGTGAGTAATCTCTCTGGGGATACGCTCGTTCAGCTCTTTGGAAATATTCTCTCTGGGTAAACACTTGTGGATTTCTCTCTGGGCGCCCTTTTTGATTTCGCCAAGCCCCTGGGTTGGGCTTCTGTTGGCGGTACATGGGTGGCTGCCGTGAGGCAGGGACTCCGCTCCGGCACACTCGTGCGATGTGCCCAAGTTTGTTGCAGTGCGAACAAACAACGTTCCTGAACCTACAAGTAGACCTGGGGTGATTCCCTCCGCAGCTTGCGCAGGGCGGCAAACGGGATCCGGGTCTCCCCCCAGGCCTCAAGTGACTGCTCTGCATCAGGTGACTGTCCTCGAACTCGGGATTCTCGAAGTCGGAGCTTGTGTCCTCGTAGTGTACTCTGGTTTGTCTTGGTGCTGGCTGGTTTACGTTGGCCCCTCGTTGTATGGTCACCGATGATTTCTCCGCTGACTCTGACGCTCTTGCTTCGTTTAACGCTGTCTGTAGGGTTAAATTCGGGTTTGCCAACAGCTTCTTTTGTAAAGAAATGTCTCTTAACCCACAGATGAGCTGCTCTAAGATGTGCTCTTCCAGATCCCTGTATTCGCAGTGAGTTGCTGCTTTTCGTAGGGCTGCAACATATTGATTGATGGATTCTCCCGCCTTCTGGGTCCTCATGTTGAATTCCTTGCGGCAGACATGGCAGGAAGGTTTTGGCGCATAATGGGTTTGCAGGGTCTGTTTCAACGTCGTCCACGATACTGCCTGTATTGGAGTAGGCGCGGTGAGGTCTCTGGCCGTATTGAAGACTTCCTTTCCGCAGTAGCCGAGGAAGATGTTTTTCTTCCTCACATCGGTGATCCCCGTGTATTCGTTCGCTTCGAGGAAACACTCGAAACGAATCATGAAAGCTTCCCATTCGTCGTTTGCTGGGTCGAAAGGAGCGGGGGGAGCATGCATCGCCATCTTCTCTGTTTGAATTTGCCGCGCTGCGGTGATCTGAGATGGCTGCCGGAATTACTGCCGAATTCCTGGGCTGGATCAAATCCGGAGATTCTGGAGGTAGCGTTCTTCGTCCTATCTGTCTCTCAATCCCACCCTCGTCGCCAATGTTAGATCTGGGCAACGAGAGACAGACTGCGGACACGAAGTGACTTAACAGCTCTTTATTAGTAGTAGTAGTGATCCAGCTTGCTCTGTGGTCGGAGGTTTCCCCTTTTATAGGGATCGGGTACGCCCCTCGACCAATCAGAGTGATACCTGTTTCCCGCTGTAGTAGCGGACCAGAGGGGAGACTTATCACGATATATGCTAATATCTAACACTTTGGAAACCAGAATCACCTTGTCCTGGTTGGGGCCAGTGTCCCATAGATGGGCAGGGCAAGAAGTTTCTAAGAAATCCACACCTGGCTAGAGTTATCTATTCCAATCTTTCATCCTACTGGGATAATGTAATTGGCCTTCTGCTCTTATGAAGGAGGTCCAAGATTATTATTTTTTTGACATGGAGTCAAAATGACTCGATTGCTGAATTATAACATCCTGACCCAGAAAACTGAAGCACCAAAATATGATTTTGACTCAAAGAAAAGCCTTTCCTGATATCTGAAAAAACGAGGGATACATTAAAAGGAAATGTTGCTTAGATTTGGGCTATGGCTTGTAAGAAGGCACTTCATTAAAAAAAAAACCCTGAATGCAATTATTATTCTTGATTGTTAGCTATTTATGTCATTCTGGGAAGAAAATGAGTTCCAAATTTAACTAATAACAAATATAGGTTTGTCCTTCCAAGCCAATTGCTGTTACCTAATTGTAGTTCTTCAACAGAAAGGACCTTGTCTTGGAAACCTAGCTGGGCCTTAGAAATTCCCTCAAACAGCTCAAACGTTCTGCAGCAAAAGATTCCTGAGTTACACTTTCTGAGGGACATGTCCTCATGACTTCCCCTCTATCTCATATCATTATAGTTCTAGAAACTCAGCAGTCACTTTTATTTCAAGAGTACGTCAGCATGTCAGGATGGGAAATGCTAACCTATTTTCTTTTGCATTCCTTGTTGTTCTGCTTAGCCTTTGCCTCAGTCCCAATGTGTGGAAAATTGTCGTCCTGGATTTGTCAAGCAGAAGCGAGAAGGAGAGCCATTTTGCTGCTACGACTGTGTTCCTTGTCCAGAGGGGACCATCTCCACTCAGGAAGGTGGGTGTCACCAAAGAAAAGAGAAGGCCTTGAGGAAGTGGATTCATCAAGGGCAATTTTCATAAAAGCGAATAAGAGAAGATTGAAACAATCTTGTCTCTCGACAGCTACACAATTTATTGCTCCATCTGGACTGTGGGCAGGGTCTCAAATGTTGCCTATTTGTGAAAATAAACAAACAATCAGTTGGGAGTCATTCTGTCTTTTATGACTCTCAACTGATTATTTGTTTATTTGCGTCCACTGCCAGAATGAAAACATTCAGATTTGGTGGCGCCTCTTCCTCCTATACTTGGTGGTGCCTTTTCCTTATTTGCTTAGTTCGATTTATTTGTTTCGAAGAAGGGAGGCTCTGAGGCTGGCCACTTGGCAGCCAAGTGCAACCTTTTGTATGATGACTCTTTTTGACAGTTTTATACATGTGAAGTTTCAGCAAGAGAGATTGCCAAACATTATAGAACCTCCATCAAGTGTACCCCTCTCCAACTCCAGTTGCTGGGTGGGTGTGGACATGTTGGGCGTGGCCTAGTCGGCCTCCTGCACCACGGGAGGGGGGTGTTTTTGCCCTCCGCAGGCTCTGGAGGCTTTCCTTGAGCCTCTTGGAGGGCGAAAACAACGTTCCCAACCTCCGGATGCCCTCTGGAGGCCAGAAATAGGCTCCTTTCTGGCCTTCCCAAATTTCCAATAGGCCTGTTTTTCACCCTCCCAAGCCTCCACACACACCCTGCACTTCCCTGCATCGAAAACAGGCTGCATGGGGACTCCTGGGAGGGGAGGGTATGGGGTGAGCGGGGCCAGCCAGGAGTGGGATTTGGGGGTTCTCCAAACTGCACAGAACCTTAACTAGAGGTTCTCCTGATTCCCTGCGAACCCCGAGAAGCCCACCCCTGCCCCTCTCCCCAAATGACAATTTCTGACAATTCAGGCTCTTCTTTCTATTTTTCAGTCATGCCTTCTATGGTCAGATCTGCATTTGCTACTGAATCATTGGTTTCAGAGGGCATGGGAGTTGCCAAACAGATTTCTGTGTGAGGTCCATTTGTGACCTGGCCTGATTCATCAACCAACTTCAGGGAGATGGGATTTTATTTATTTTTCTATATTCCATATTGAGGTAACTAGTCCCTCAGTAGAAGAAACCAGAAGGTTTCCCTCACTGATGAAGGTGAATACAGAGAATAAACATGGTTAAGAGCTTAATTTAAGTAAAAAGAGTGGTCTAGAATTTTTAAAAAATGTATATTTCAGACAACAGATCCTTTTTTCAGTTAATTCCATGGCCTTGGTGACTAGGGAAGACTTTCTTTCAGTTCAGAATAGAATAACAGAGTTGGAAGGGACCTTGGAGGTCTTCTAGTCCAACCCCCTGCTCAGGCAGCAAATACTATACTATTTCAGACAAATGGTTATTGAGTCTCTTCTTAAAAACTTCCAGTATTGGAGCATTCACAACTTCTGGAGGCAAATTGTTCCACTGATTGATTGTCAGGAAAATTCTTCTAGTTTGAGTCTCTCCTTGATTAGTTTTCATCCATTGCTTCTTCTCCTGCTCTCAGTACTTTGGAGAAATTCTTGATTCCATCTTCTTTGTGGCAGCCTCTGAGATATTGGAACACTGCCATCATGTCACCCCTAGTCCTCCTCTTCATTAAACTAGATATAACCAATTCCAGCAATTGTTCTTCATATGCTTTAGCCTCCAGTCCACTGATCATTTTTGTTGCTCTTCTCTGCACTCTTTCTAGAGTCTCCACATCTTTTCTATATCGTGGTGACCAAAACTGAATGCAGTATTCCAAGTGTGCCCTTACCAAGGTATTATAAAGTGGTATTAACGCTTCACAAGATCTTGATTCTATCTCTCTGTTAATGCAGCCTAGAACTGTGTTGGCTTTTTTGGCAGCTGCTGCACACGGCTCTCTCAGATTTAAGTGATTGTCCACTAGGAGTCCAAAATCTCTCTCACAGTTACTACTATTGAGCGTGGTATCACATAAACTGCATCTGTGCATTTTGTTTTTGTTGCCTAAATGTAGAACCTTGCTTTTTTCACCATTGAATTTCATTTTGTTAGATAGCGCCCATTGTTCAAGTCTATCAAGATCCTTCTGTATCTTAAGCCTATCTCCTCGAGTGTTGGCTATTCCTGCCAGCTTGGTGTCATCTGCAAATTTGATGAGTTCCCCATCTATCCCCTCAACCAAATCTTTGATGAAGATCTTGAAGAGTACCGGGCCTAAAATAGAGCCTTGGGGTACCCCACCTCTTCCTGAAGTAGAAAGAAGTACTTTCTTATTAACACACAGGCTGAGGGAGGGTTTTCAACTTCTCTCCCCTCAAAACTCTCCCAAGCAGAGATGCCTAATGGAATTAAGGCCTGCTTTCTTAGGAATTATCTATGAAAACAGGAAGAGCTCCAAACCCCTGACTGACAATTCACTGAGAAGTTGTTGAGGAATGTCTCATCACTTTTATTGATTCTGAAGACAAATGAATAATAATAATAATAAAAATAAATTTAAATTTATTAGCCGCTCCCTTTCCAGACAGGACTCGGGGCGGCGTACAGTGGAACATATAAAGCATAAAACATGTACAGACACATAAACATACTCATATACAAAGACATACATGCACGGAGGAGGTAACAAATTACATCACATTTAGACAATTAAAAATCACCATTAAAATACCCCATTTACAATAACAAAATTTAAAATTTAAAACAACTGTCAGGAGGAATAAGGAAAAAATTTACGGTTGAGCCAGGCCAGATAATTGAAAGAGGTGGGTCTTCATCTGTACACGGAAGGATCGGAGATCGGAAATAATCCTGATGTCACGGGGGAGGTCATTCCACAGGGCTGGGCCCATCACAGAGAAGGCTCTGCTCCTGGGTGTCGCCCCCCGACACTGTTTAGCGGACGGCACCCGAAGAAGTCCCTCTCTGTGTGAGCGGATTGGTCGTAGGGATGTATGGGGCAGGATGCGATCCTGCATGTAACTAGGTCCTGTGCCATGAAGCGCTTTAAAGATCATAATCAAAACCTTGAAACGCACTCGGTAGACCACAGGAAGCCAGTGCAGCTCGCGCAGGAGAGGTGTTACAGGGGAGTATCTAGTCCTCCCCATAATCACTCGCGCGGCCGCGTTCTGGACCAACTGCAGTCTCCGAGTGCATCTCAAGGGAAGCCCCATGTAGAGAGCATTGCAGTAGTCCAGGCGAGACGTCACTAGCGCATGGGTGACTGTGCGTAGGGCATCCCGGTCCAATAAGGGGCGCAATTGGCGCATCAGGCGAACCTGATGGAACGCCCCCCTTGCCACGGCTGTTACATGGTCATCCATGGACAGCCGGGCATCCAGGAGGACGCCCAAAATACCAACAATGACAGTGTCATTGATCCAGCAAGCAACATCTGTCTGTGATTTCAATCTTTCTAGAACATGGGTGTCAAACTCCATCGCCTCCTGTGACATATCATGTTGCATCATGACATTTTTTGCCGTTGTGGAGCCGTTGTGGATGTAAACTGCGTGTGACACATCCAGCACATGGGCTGCCTGTTTGACAGGCTTGTTTTAGAACAATCCCTATGTGAAGTTGTTTTTAGCAGCCTATCAGGAAGTAGCATAACTTAGCATGATAAGCATGCTCCAAGGGAATTCTAGAAGAAAAATACAATTTGAGAAATTCTTGGTGCTCTCTGAGCTTGCTTTTCTTCTTGCAGATGTTTCATTACCCAAACTAGGTCACATCACCACTGCTGGCACTTATGACGTTACCTAGTCTGGGTAAATGTCCATGGAGATTCTCAACCATCCAGTCATGGTTGTCACAAAAGTGTTTTTTCAAGAGGCAACTGGACTTTCTCGTTTTTGTTTGAATATGTTTTGCTTCTCATCCACGAAGCTTCTTGGGAGCTGAAGAAGCTTCTTGGATGAGAAGCGAAATGTCTTCAAAGAAAAAACAGAAAGTCCAGTTGCCTCTTGAAAAAAAAGCACCTTTGGGACAACCATGACCTGGATGGCTGAGAATCTCCATAGACTTTTGTTGTTCTTGTTTTTTATAATTATACATACAGTATAGAGGGATTTTTTTGCTGGAGTGTAAGCTGCACAAAGTTTTGTACGTCTGTGTATATATGTATGGATGGATATATTTGTTTTTAACAATAAAACAAAATGAAACTTTGATTTTGGGTTTTACTCGTTAAATAGATTTGGTGCTATAGAAATGGCTAGTTTACACTATTATGGGAAAGTAAAAAGTTGATGTTATTGTCTTATTCTACTGCACCAGAGGGAGTCTGAAGTCAATGCCCTATTTTTCTTTTTTCCCTTCTTTCCTACAAACCCCACTTCCCCTTCCTTTTGTTCCCTACTATTTGCTTTTGTAGTTTCGTATTTAAAATTATAAGCTAATTAAAAAAAACCTGTAAAATTTGAAACAAAAAACAAAAAAGCCCCATAAAACAAAACAAGTATTTTATACAAAAGCATATATTTTAACATTTAGGATGGTAAATTTTCCATAACTTTCCTATCTCTCAGTATCACATCTCATTCAAAGAAGGTTTTCTTGAAATTTGAGAGGAAAAAATAAATATTATTTTCTGTTATCCCAGATACTGAAAAATGTACCAGCTGCCCAGATGATCAATATTCAACTGAGAACCGACTCCAATGTATCTCTAAACGAATAACCTTCCTATCCTACGAGGAATATCTGGCCATTATATTGGTCTCTTTTGCCCTAGTCTTGTTTCTTACTACAGGCCTTGTTTTAATCGTATTCCTTAAATATCTAGAAACTCCCATTGTCAAAGCCAACAACCGGGACCTCTCCTACATCCTCCTGGTCTCCCTCCTGCTTTGTTTCTTGTCCTCCTTTCTCTTCATTGGACAACCAAGAAAAGCCACCTGTCTTCTCCGACAAACAGTGTTCAGCATTGTGTTCTCAGTAGCTGTGTCTTCTTTATTGGCAAAAACGATCACAGTGGTATTGGCCTTCCTGGCAACGAAACCAGGAAACCGAGTGAAAAGATGGTTGGGGAAGAGCTTGGCCAATTCCATCATCCTTTCTTGTTCTGGTGTTCAGTTTTTCATTTGTGTCCTTTGGCTGGGAGTTTCTCCACCATTCCCTGACTCTGACCTGCACTCCCAGCCTGGAGAGATCATCCTTCAATGCAATGAAGGTTCTGTCACACTGTTTTATGCTGTCCTTGGCTACATGGGTTTCCTAGCTGCTGTTTGTTTCACGGTGGCTTTCCTGGCCAGAAACCTACCTGGGGCCTTCAATGAAGCCAAACTGATCACCTTCAGCATGCTGGTCTTCTGCAGTGTCTGGATCTCCTTCCTGCCCACCTACCTGAGCACCAAAGGGAAATACATGGTGGCTGTGCAGGTCTTCTCTATCTTGGCATCTGGTGCTGGGCTACTGAGCTGCATCTTCTTCCCCAAGTGCTACATTATCCTCCTGAGACCAGAGCTAAACACTAAGGAACACTTAGTGATAAAAATAGGAAACTGATAATGAAATTGTTTCTTAGGTTCATATCATTTCATTACTTATTACAATTATTATTGGTTTGTACACTTCCTTGCAATCGAGGTTATTTAAAACCAAATGAAATAAAAATATGAAGAGTGTGCGATTAATTAAACAAAAATCCAAAATAATCTCAAATATGAAATAAATGAATTAATAATTAATATTTCTGTTTGTCCTCCTTTTCCTCAGAACACTCAGATTAGCTAATATTTGAGCTAAGCAATATATCAAGAGAAGGCAAATAGGAGCCATATCCTGGGCTTTGGAGTACTCTCAGCTTGTCAGACATCTTCAAAGTAAGTTAGGAATATCTCAACATCATCTCTTTCACAGTTCTTTTTGAATTGGTCTTTCATGTTGGTGCTCCTTCTCTTTCTCCGGATGTGCCCTTTTTCAGTAATCTCTGTTGGCAACCATCTGTGGAATCCCAAATCTGAAAACTTCCTGGATTCCACCAGTTGAAAGTTCATGATCTTATCCCTACACCCATAAATCCATCACATGGTCCAATCTACTTAGGTCACGCTGGCATCTCCACACAGCTGGTTCCGGTCAGGTGCAGAGGTGCGGAGACAAAAGATGACCTTGGCTTCTAGAAAAGAATTACAACAACACATTCCTCAATTCTACTCCTTTCTATTTCCCCCTCCCAACTACTACACTAATGAAACAGCATAGTAAAATAATAGAAAGTGTGGCAGGAAAAAGATCCTAAAAGGAACATAACTACAGGCCTGACACAATGAATTAGCGAACACCTAGAAGTAAACAAAGTAATAGCCAAAAGCCAACATGGGTTTGTCAAAAGCAGATCATGCCAGATTAATCTTATTGCATTCTTTGACAAAGTGACAAAATTAGTGGACCAGAGGAATGCCGTTGATATAGTTTACTTGGACTTCAGTAAGGCTTTTGATAAGGTAGACCATAACCTACTACTAGATAAAGTAGAAGAATGTGGGTGTCAGCGTTCCAAATATCATGCAGAATTAAATCAGTTCAAGGCAGAGGTAACCTTAAAGTTCCAATTTAATAAGGCAGACATGTTGACACATCTGTGGAAATCCCAAATCTGAAAACTTCCTGGGATTTCAACCAGTTGAAAGTTCATGATCTTATCCCCACACCCATAAATCCATCACATGGTCCAATCTTCTTCAGCCACGCTGGCATTTCCACCCATCTAGTTCCAGTCAGATGCAGAGGTGTGGAGACAAAAGATGACCTGAATAACAACACATTCCACAATTCTACTCCTTACTATTCCCCCTCCCAATTACTACACTTATGAAACAACATAATGAAATAATAGAGAGTGTGGCAGGCCAAAGATCCTAAAAAGGAATATAACTGCAGGCCTGACAGGCGGCCTCTCCTCAGAAGAAAAATGTTTCCTGAAAAGAGAATAACATTAAAGTTAACATAACACAATTAACCACCTCCCCCCCCCCCCAGGGGACCCTTTGGCTTATCGGGAAACTTCTCATGGAATTGTTTTACTAACTTCCACTAATTTATCCACTTTTAGGTTCCAGCTTTTCACCCAAGTAGCTTCAGACAAAGGGTAACCCGTCCAGTGCACTAAGAACTGTAAGCAACCCCTATTCAGTTTGGGTCTACAATTTTTTCCACCTCAGATTGTGCTTCCCCTTCTATCACTACAGGAGGAGGGAAAGCTTGGGTGGATGCTCTTATGCTGGACCCAATTACTGGTTTCAACAAGCTACAATGAAATTCTGGGCCAATTTTCCCTAGACTTATGGGTAGACTGAGACGAACTGTAACTGGGTTAACTATCTTCACTATTGGAAATGGACCTAGGAATTTTGGACCAAATTCCTTGCTAGGCATTCTTAATCTCATGTATTTGGTAGATATAAAAACTTTGTCTCCCACACAGAAGGGGGGTTGGAGCGAGCAATGTTTATCAGATTGCTTCTTGTAGGCTTCTGCCACATCTGCTAGAGCTTTCTTCGTATTTTCCCATTTTTTCTTTAGTGTGTCCATCCATTCATTCAGAGACATGGAGGAGGGAGGTTCTCTAGGCAGCTCAGGCACGGGAACAAATTCCATGCCACTGGTAATCTGGAAAGAAGTAAATCCAGTGCTACTGTGGACCACGTCGTTGTATGCCACTTCGGCGAAGGGTAACAAGTCCGACTAGTTGTCTTGCTGATAATCCACATAACATCGGATGTATTGTTCCACCACCGCATTGGCCCTCTCTGCTGTGCAGTTTATGCTGGGATGAACCTCTGAGCTCAGTTTTTGTGAAGACCCAATGGACCTCAGAACCTGTCTCCAGAACTTGGCTGTGAACTGAACTCCACAGTCTGAAATGATCCCCTTGGGCACTTTGTGCAAGCGATAAATGTGTTTCACAAACATTTTCGCTAATCTTTTTGTGGACGGCAACTCTGAGCAAGCGATGAAGTGCGTCTGCTTGGAAAACAAATCAATAACTGTCCAGATTACTCTATTCCCACTGCTGTCTGGGAGTCCGACGATGAAGTCCATTGCGACCTCTTCCCATGGTCAGTTAGGACTGGCCACCCATTGTAATAGTCCAGGGGATTTCTCCGGCAGTGGTTTCATTGTTGTGCAAGTAGCACAGCTTTTTATGTAATCTTCCACTTCCAATTTCATCTTTGGCTACCAAAATTGATGCCTGGCGAGGTGGAGAATTTTTAGGAATCCAAAGTGGCTTCCTAGTTTCGCATCATGGCTTCGCTGTAGGACTTCCAGCCTCAACCCCGCAGGGACGTACAGTTTGGACCTCTTCCAGACTAATCCATTTTCCATCGTTAGGATATCCTGGTTATTGTTGAGCCACTGGTCTCTTGGGAGTGCCAATTTCATAGCTGTCATCAGCTTATCCTGGCTTCGGTTAGTGACTTGGGCTGCCTTTTGGTGGGAGGAAGAAATGATGGGGTGAACAACTTCTCCCTTCTTACTTTCGGACTGCGGTTTTCTCGACAAATCATTCCCTAACAAGTTTTTTGGTACTTGTTGGACCCCTGGGGTTTTTGTCTCTGCTGCAGGTGCTGCAGGTTCTGGGCTCTTGGGTTCAATCATCCCTGGATGGCACTTTTCCTCCACCGGTGGTAGCGACCCAAACGCAATCATCAATTTCCTACTGCCATCTTCCCATTTTATCATAGGCTTCCACTTGTCAAGCCATGCAAGCCCCAATATTATTTTTTCTGGCATCTCTGGAACCACAATGAATCTGAGAAGCTCATAGTGGCGGCCCACTTGTAACTTTACCAGTTCAGTTATTAGCGTGGTTGGGGGCCCTCCAATTAGCATTCTATCTACCTGCTCAACCTGAATGGGACAGGCTAGAGGTCTTGTGCGTATGCCCAGTTGGTTTACAATTAACATGCTGATTAAGCATTGAGTGTAACCGGTGTCCACAACTGCTTCAACTTCCCCTTCCACCCCCATTTCGGGTACTTGGAGGTTGACTTGGAAGGCGAAGGGATGGATGGGTGCACTCACCATTGGGTCATCTTCGCCATTTTTCTCCTCTGAGGCCTCCCCTTTGGTAGGACTTTTCATCACCTTATGTTGGGGATCCTCTTCCAGAGGTTGTTGGCCCAGATGACTCTTTTCTGGTGGCATCTGGGGCCTTCTCTTTACTGCCGTGGCAGTTGGTGTGCATGTGTCAGGCCTGTAGTTATGTTTCTTTTAGGATCTTTGGCCTGCCACACTTTCGATTATTTTCCTATGCTGTTTCATTAGTGTAGTAGTTGGGAAGGGGGAACAGAAAGGAGTAGGATTGTGGAATGTTTTGTTGTCATTCTTTCTAGAAGCTCAAGGTCATCTTTTGTCTCTGCACCTCGACACCTGACCGGAAGCAGAGGGGTGTAGATGCCAGCGTGGAAGATGATGATTGGAACATGTAATGGAATTATGGGTGTGGGGATAGATCATGAACTTTCAACTGGGTGGAATTTCAGGAAGAGAATCAAAGTTGGAATTCCACAGAGGTGCTAACATGACTGTATGATTAAATTGGAACTTTAAGGATGATTCTGCCTTGGTGTCTGATTGATTTCATGCATGGTATTTAGAATGCTGACAGCACGTTTGTGGCATTGAGACTGGAGCCAAGCACTCTGATGCTCTGTGGCCAAGTTGACAGCAACGGTGGCATTTTATTGCCCCCCCTCCGAGGGATGGAACCCAGTTGCATCTCTAAACTTAGGAACCACCTCATCACATTGTTCTGCTATCAATCCTGCAGCTTCCCACTCATTCATCCCTTCTTCCATTGTCGAGAACTCTTCTCTGTAGGAAGGTGGGGTAAGAACCTGTTGGGGCATTGCAGGGGAGACTGGAACCAATGGGGAGGTCAATCCAGGTTTGGCCACTGCCCAGTTATCTGCCATGGTGCCAGCTGCTGAGGGAGGGCAGGTGCCCACTGGCATCCCTTCCATCCATGACCTGGGGTTAAGACCCATCCCGGGGTTGCCTGATTCACAGGTTGCAGTTCCACCAATGATGCCTGGCTAGGGGGTTTTATGTGCCAACGCCCCCTCTGCTGGCTTAGAGGATTTTCCCATGTTGGTGGCCAAGCAGGTGTCCACCGGCATCTACTCCATCCATGACCTGGGAAGAAAAGCCAATTTGGTGGTGCTTGATTCACAAGCTGCAGTCCTATTTCCAGTGGCTGGCTAGTGAAAAATGCTGGCCAAATCCCTTCTTGCTGGCCCAGCTTATTTATCGCTGTATGGAAGGAGTAATTATCTCCACCCAAGTTTGAAACAGATTTGAGCACTGCCCCCTAGAGTCGAGAACGACTAGCACCTATGTGTGAGGGGAACCTTTACCTTTACCTTCAGGAGTTTGTTGCTTGCTTTGGGTCCTACATCTGATTTCCCCAAGCACTAGAATACTGAACCCTAGAAGGTACCAGAGAGTAGAGGAATTTTCCCTTTTTAAAGAAAAAATATTTGTTTCCACTGCCAACCATAAGAGGTCACACTCTCTGATAAGGTGAGGAATTTCCCCCTCAATCCTCTTCTGGTTCCTCAGAGGGCTGGAGAGGAAGAAGGGGGGAAACAAGGAGAGCAAAGTGGGCAGTAGCTGCTTCCCTACAGCTGGGTTTCTTCAGAACTGAAGGAGCTCAGAGGAGGGGAGTGTTCGGCCTTGAGGACACCTTTTCCATTATTATAGGGTAGTAGATACTGATATTGAACATTAGAGGGTATCCAGGGAATCAAGAGAGTTTTTTTAAAAAAAATATTCCTCTGATAACAAGCAGAGGTCACATACCAACCACAGATCTTTATTTATCCTCCCCCCTAAGAAACTGGCAATGATGGACAGGCTGGGTAGTGCTAGGACAGGCACACAGCTGACAAGGGACAAAGACACTTGGATGCCAATCCTCTGAGAAAGGCACAGTCTATGAAGGTCTCTGCTACAGAAGATTCTTTACTAGAAGGCAGAAAGTCTGTTCAGCACTTCAGCCCAGATAAGCTGGAATGGGAGGCTAAGAGAGGAAAATGGTGAAAGTTGATCTGGAGCTTAACTGAAGGGAGATTGATGAGAAAGAGCATCAAACCCAAATAGAGCTGTTGAAGTTGCAACACTTCATCATCCACACTAACCCTGCTCTTCCCAATAGAACCAGACCTTGGGGGAATTGAAGTACCAATTCTGAAATAACCATGAAGGAGGTGAGGTTGAGACACTCCTAACTAACTCTGAAGATACCTACCAAGCTGAAAGCAGTCCAAAGCCCAGGATATGGTTCATATGTATCCTCTCTTAAAGGATTGCTTAAGTCAAATATTGGCTAACTTGTGTGCTGAAGAAAAGGAGGGCTACCAATTGTTTTAAAATACAAATATTAATGGTTAACTTATTTTATTGTTTGATTACATTATTATTGTGTGGTTAATCTTTGGTGAGATTCACAGCCTTTGGGGCTGGTTGATAGCTCAACAGCTCGAGTCCTAACCAAGGACCTAGGAACTGTTAAGGTAACATCAAAGGATATAAGCTGTTCCAAGTAGGACGTTTTTTTGTAGAATCAGAATGTTCAAATCTGATAAATTTAAAATGTCCAAATAGCGAGGTAGTCCTTTAGGTATTGCTCCAAGGGCTCCAATTACAATCGAGACAACACACGATTTCTTTTTCCACAGTCGCTCAACTTCAATTTGCAAGTCCCGGTACTTTGTGATTTTTTTCTTGCTGTTTATTTTCAATTTGTGCATCTCCAGGTATTGCAATGTCAACGAACCATACTTTTTTCTTTTCAACTATTGTTATGTCAGGTGTGTTGTGGGCCAAGTGCCTGTCAGTCTGGATTCTGAAGTCCCACAAGATCTTGACTTTCTCATTCTCTAAAACCTTCTCAACCTGATGGTCCCAGTGGTTTTTGCTGTACTCAAATCCAAACTTTTGGCACAATTTCCAGTGAATGATCTTAGCAAGGCGGTCATGGCATTGTAGGTAGTCAGTTTGTGAAATTTTGCTGCACCCACTGATCAAGTGGTCGACTGTCTCGTCTTTCTGGCATAATTATAACTTTCTGGCATAATTATAACTGTTACAACTGTTACCTCCTGGAAATATACTTTTAACTGGTATTTTAAGGGTATTGTTTTAAATTTAATTGATTTTAGGGGTTTTAAAGCCATATTTATATTCTTGCTGTACAGTTCTTTTAATTCTTTAACCTCCTCCATATTTATATTTATATTTATTCACTTATTCATCTGTTTAGCTATTTAATGAATTTTACTGTGGATGATTTATTTGCTGTGTGGTCTGTACACCGCCCCGAGTCCCTTTTGGGAGAGGGGGCGGTCTAGAAGTGCGAATAAATAAATAAATAAATAAATAAATTCTCATTACAGAGGTGATGTTTGCTGTTGGTGGTAACATGTTGAATTTTTGCCTTCATGTAGTTTGTGGCTAAGGCTTGTTCTTGAGCTGCCAAAATAAAGCCTTCTGTTTCTTTTTTCAATGCTCCTGATCTTAACCAGTTCCAAGTTAGCTTTTGGTCAGCTTTGCCTTCAATACTTTTCAAGTATTGGCTATGCATAGCTTTGTTTTTCCAATTTTCAGTTCGCTTCTCAATTACTTCTTTCTTATATTCAGCTTTTGACTTAGTTGTCTTTAAAAGGCCTCCTTTATTTACTTCCTTAATCATTGGTTCTTCACTTTTCTGGATGTAATCATTCAAGCTGTGTTTTTCTTCTTCCACAGTCTGTTTTACTTGTAGGAGTCCTCGACCACTCTCTGCTCTTGGTAGATACAAGCGGTCAATATCACTTTTAGGGTGCAAAGCATGATTCATTGTCATAAGCTTCCTTGTTTTTCTGTCCAAATTGTCCAACTCCAGCTGGGTCCAGTCAATTATTCCTGCAGAGTATCGAATCATAGGTATAGCCCAGGTATTTATGGCTTTTAGTATGTTTCCTCCATTCAATTTGGACTTTAAAATCTTGCGAATTCGTCGAATGTACTTGGCTGAAGTTAATTCCTTGACTTTATTATGCATTAAGTCAGAGGCCTCTAAAATCCCCAAGTACTTGTAGCCGCCTTCTGGTTTTACTGCCTTTATCATTTCTTCATTCTCAAGTTCTATTCCATCATCTTCTATGACCTTTCCTCCATTGTTTATTATTATTATTATTATTATTATTATTATTATTATTATTATTATTATTATTATTATTATTATTATCATTAAAATAACTACTTTTTATCTTCTTCAGTTTTGAATAACATCAGTTGTCAAACAGAGGCAAATGAAGCATAAAAACCAAGAACTGCAATCAAAAATTAAATATTATAATCGAAGAACCAATTTCATAATCAGGTCCCTGCTTTTATGATTAGTTGTTCCTTTGTGTTTAGATGTGGCCTCAGGAGGATAATGTAGCATTTGGGGAAGAAGATACAACCCAACAGCCCAGCACCAGAGGCCAAGATGGAGAAGACCTGCACAGCTACCATGTATTTCCCTTTGGTGCTCAGATAGGTGGGCAAGAATGAGACCCAGACACTGCAGAAGACCAACATGCTGAAAGTGATCAGCTTGGCTTCATTGAAGGCCCCAGGAAGGTTCCTGGCCAAGAAAGCCAATGTGAAGCACATGACTGCTAGGAAACCCATGTAGCTGAGGACAACATAAAACATGGTGACGGAGCCTTCGTTGCATTGAAGGATGATCTCTCCAGGCTGGGAGTGGATGTCAGAGTCTGGGAATGGGGGAGATACTCCCAGCCACATGACACAGATGAAAATTTGGACAGCAGAACAAGAAAGGATGATGGAGTTGGCCAAGCTCTTCCCCAACCATCTTCTCATCCTGTTTCCTGGTTTTGAGGCCAGGAAGGCCAGGACCACTGTGATTGTTTTGGCCAATACAGAAGACACAGCTACTGAGAAGACAATGCTGAACATTGTTTGTCTGAGAAGACAGGTGGCTTTCCTTGGTTGCCCAATGAAGAAAAAGGGGGACAAAAAGCAAAGCAGGAGAGAGATCAGGAGAACGAAGGAGAGATCTCGGTTGTTGGCTTTGACAATGGGAGTTTTTAAGGATTGAAGGAATAGGATTAAAATGAACACTGTGGTTAGGAACAAGAGTAGGGCAAAGGAGATGAGGATGATGCCCAGATGTTCTTCATAGGACAGGAAGATGATTCTTTTTGGGATACATTGAATTCGGTTCTTGATTGGATATTGATCATCTGGGCACTTGGTGCATTTTTCAGTATCTAAGAAAACAAAGCAATATTTCTTTTATAGTATTTTCAAATTTCAATAAAACCTTTGGGTGAGATGCGATTCTGAAAGATGGGAAAGCCTTAGTAAATTGTATATACACTCCAGACAAAAAATCTCCAGTGTATAAAACTATAAAAACAAGAACAAGAAGAAAATAAAGTTTAAAGAAGAAATATCTGCTGGCAGAAACTCCCTTCTCTGAGGTAATCCTCCAGATTCTTATCTTTCACTGACTTTAGTTTGAGTTAGTTAGTTAGTTAGTTAGTTAGTTAGTTAGTTAGTTAGTTTTAATTTTAATTTTTTTTAAACAAAGTTTTATTGGTTTTTTTAAAATTTTACAGGGAAAAAGGTAATGGAAAGGTACAAATTTTGGCGGTTGCAGTGTGCGGTAGGTGCCCCCTCCCTCCATACTCAAAGTATACATTTACAAAAAATTCATTACTAAATAGTAACATGTAGTCAGCATATAAATTCAATTAATAATTTCGGTCAACTTATGTCAAGCAGATTTTCTTATTCATTTTTGTGATCTGAGTCTTCTCGGTGTCGCCCCATCTCCCCCCACTGGCAGAGGTCCGGCCCCTCCCGTGTCCTGTGTATCTGGTGTAGGGTCATCTGATTTTTCTAAGAGAGGTTTGTTTTTTTCCATAAAGGCCTGTGCCTCTATGGGTGTATTAATTCTAACTCTTGTGTCCTCCCAGAATACTAGCATACCTTCAGGCATCAGCCATCTGAACCACACCCCCTTCTGGTATAATTTCTTCGCTAGCTGCGAATAGCTTTTTCTTTTTTCCCTCACTTTCTTGGGGATCAGTTTCAGAATGGTTATTTGCCTGTCCTGGTATTTCAAATCTTGCCCCCTTTGTGCACTCAGAATTTCATCTCTTGTACTTTTTCTGAGAAATTTAATGTGTACCTACCTGGGTACATTATGTGTTCTAGCATAAGCTGAGTTCACTCTATAAACCAAATCTATTTCCCACCCCATCTGTTGTTTATCTCTCTGGATATATTCAGCCAAAATACTTGTCATAATGTCCCTTATATTTTCATCATCTGCCTCCACCACATTTTGAAATCTAAGGTAAAAGGACATTCTCTCAAATTCTATTTTCATCTGTTGGGTATCAAGTTCTTTGTTCCCCTTCTGCACCCCTTCCATCCCCTCCCTCATCTCAGCCGTCCCACCCTCCAAAATATCCAGTCTCTGTGAGTTTTTATTGATTTGGGCCTGGTTCTCTTTAATTTCTTCTTTCATCTCCTTTAGTTGTTTTTTTATTTCCTCTTGTCCCTGTAGGAGTTGCTGGAACATTTGTTGAAACTCAGTCTCTGTAGTTTTAGGTTGCATCAAAGCTGTTATCGTTGATTGTGTACTAGGACTGGACGTTGCAGATGTCGGGGCAGAAGCAGCAAATCCAGGCTTTCCAGGAGGTGGTTTTTTAGGAGACATTGTTTGTAGGATAAAGAGTTCAGTCAGTACAGAGAGTGATCAGTCAGAGAGGTAGAACAGCCAGGAGAGTCCAGGAGACAGAAGGTCCAGGCAGAAGAGGATTTTTCTAATCACCCTGGCAATAGAGTTAGATTTTTCACTCCAGGGAGTTCAAAAGATAGCAGTCAACAAGAGATTTGTCTGAGTAGCACGGAGACAAAGACCGGAAGCCTGAAGTTTTAAAGGTGGAGTCAAGTTTCACAGTTCATAAAGACAGCGGAAGTGTGCCATCTTGCCCTGCCAGCTTCGGGTTTGGAGGCATAACAAAGTTTTCAAAGTTTCCAAACTTTCCAGATCATCATTCCATTGTAGATTTAAGTTCAAAATTCGCCATTAATGACTTCCGGTTCCGGCGGCTGACGGCGACGGGCAACTTGTTGCTCGCTCCGGCTCCCCGGTGGGCTTCCCCACTTCTTGGGGGGCACAGGATGCCCTGCAGAGGCGTCCTGCCAGAGGGGCGGCATCGCGGGGGATCCCTGCATCGGCGGCGGCCGGCGGGAGGTCCCCCGCCTCGCCCAAGGCACCGGGGAGCAAATCGGAGGACGCGTGGGCGTCTTCGCTGAGAGGCTGTTCGGAAAAAAAAGAAAACTGAAGGATGCGGCGGCGGAGCGGTGAGGCGTAGACTCCCTTCATTCCTATTACTAATTTAAAAACTCGTCAGTTGTGCAAACCTTTTTTTCGGTTTGACTTGAAGAGGTGCGGCTGGAGGGGAGGGGGATTCCCCCCCCTCGGACAAGCGGCTGGAAACAAGCTCTCAGCCCCAAGGGAAGGAGGAGGGGGAGAGCCAAACCAAAGATGCCACATCCTAACTAAGTGGATTTTTGGACTTAAACCTATAAAATAATGAGATCTGGAAGCTCTGGGATTTTTGAACTTTGAAAACTTTATTTGTTGCCTCGAAACCCGAAGCTGGCAGGGCAAGATGGCACACTTCCGTTGTCTTTATGAAATGTGAAACTTGACTCCACCTTCCAAACTTCAGGCTTCCGGTCTTTGTCTCCGTGCTACTTGGATAACTCTCTTGTTGATTGTTTGCCTTTGAACTCCTTGGAGTGAAAAACTTCTGCTCATCTGCCAGGGTGATTAGAAAATTCCCCTCTGCCTGGACTCTCTGTCTCCTGGACTCTCTTGGCTGTTCTACTCTTCTGACTGATCCTTCTTTATACTGACTGGACTCTTTATTTTATAAACAATGGCATCTAAAAGACCACCTCCTGGAAAGTCAGGATTTGCTGCCTCTGCCCCAACATCTGCAGCCTCCAGTCCTAGCACACAATCAACGTTAACAGCCTTCAAGCAACCTAAATCTACGGACTTGGAGTTTCATCAAATGTTTCAACAAATTCTACAGGGACAAGAGGAAATAAAGAGACAACTGAAGGAGATGAAAGAAGAAATTAAAGAGAACCAGGATAAAATTAATAAGAACTCACAGAGACTGGATCTTTTGGAGGATGGGGCAGCTGAGATGAGGGGGGGGGGGAATAGAGGGTGTGCAGAAGGGAAACAAAGAACTTGACACCCAACAAATGAAAATAGAGTTTGAGAGAATGTCTTTTTATCTTAGATTCCAAAACGTGATGGAGACAGATGATGAAAACATAAGGGACATCATGACAAACATTTTGGTTGAGTATATTCAGAAGGAGAAACAACAGATGGGGTGGGAAATAGACCTGGCTTATAGAGTAAACTCAGCTTATGCTAGAACACACAATGTTCCCAGGGAGGTACACATTAAATTTCTTAGGAAAAGTACAAGAGATGAAATCCTGAATGCACAAAGGGGGCAAGTCTTGACATATAAAGATAAGGAGATAACCATTCTGAAACAGATCCCCAAGAAAGTGAGGGAAAAAAGAAAACAATATTCACAATTGGCGAATAAATTATACCAGAAGGGGGTGTGGTTTAGATGGTTGATGCCTGAAGGTATGTTAATATTCTGGGAGGAGACAAGAGTTAGGATTAATACACCCATAGAGGCGCAGGCCTTTATGGAGAAAAATAAACTGCTCCTAGAAAAACCAGATGATTCTTCAACAGACATACAAGACACGAGAGGGGCCGGAGCTCTGCCAGCGGGGGGAGATGGGGCGACAACAAGAAAGCTCAGATCACACAAATGAGTAAGAAAAGTCATCTGATATAAACTGATCGAAACTACCAATTGAATTTACCACACTGACTACATGTTATTACTTAATATTGAATTTTATGCAAATGTATACTATGAGTTTGGAGGGGGTGTGCATCTACCGTATTTCGCAGCTGCCAAAATTTGTAACCTTTCCCGTACCTTTTCCCTTTGTAAAAATTAAAAAAACCAATAAAACTTTGTTTAAAAAAAATCGCCATTAATAGGAGCATGACATCCTTATTTGGCTCTCCCCTCTCCTCCTTCCCTTGGGGCTGAGAGCAAAATTGTTTCAAGCCGCCTGTCCGAGGGGGGGGAAATCCCCCTTCCTCCAGCCGCGCTTCTCCAGCCAAGCCGAAGGTGAAGTTTAAACTGCTGGCAATTTTTCCAAATTAGTGAAGGGAATGAGAGGGAGTTGTCATCTCACCGCACCGCAGCCGCGTCCTTCTGCTTGCTTTTTTCTTCCGTCAGCCTCGCAGCGAAGACGCCGGAGCGTCCCCCATCATGCTCCCCGGTGCCTATAGCGAAGCGGGCCCCCCGGCCGCCGCTGATCCAGGGGATCCCCCGCGGTGCCGCTCCTTCGTCAGGAGCCTCTACGGGGTGTCCTGTGCCCCCCAAGGAGTGGGGAGCCCACAGGGAAAGCGCAGGGCGAGCAAAGCTTGCCCGTTACCGTCAGCCGCCGGAACCAGAAGTCAGTTTTAATTTTAATTTTTGACAGATGCTAGACATATGTTTCTACCAGGAATATTTAAACTCAGTTACTGATGATTGATCCACCAACGATGCTCTCAATCAATTGCTGTAAAAATCCTGGACACAGGGTAAAGGTTGGCTAACATGGTTGGATCCATGGAGAGCCTCTTGAAAAGGGTTGTAACACTGCCTACTTCAGGGAGATTATACAGCCCCTTCCAGTTAAAAATCACAGACTACCCTGGATACTAAGGAGGAGGAGCTTCCTACGAATGGCGGTTGTCCTCTGAGCTCCAGGAACACCATGGAGCTCCCGACCGGGTAGGGACTGCTGCCGGCCCCCATACCATCGAAGGGGGTCGAGAGTTGGACAGCCCGACCACCCAGGCATGTTTCAGGCTGATATTAGCCCGACAGGGTGGTCGGTGAAGAGCGGAGAGGAAAGAGGCTCGGAGGGCTGTAAACAGCAAGGAGAGAGCAATGGCGATGGCGTGGTGCGATTGCGCAGACGGCGCTGGCGCCGAAAACGCCGAAAGGAGAAGCCGAAAAGCCAGAAATGCCAGAAGAGGAGTAAGGAAGAGGGGGTGAGAGGCTCCGGAGGCCCCCAGAGACCCAGAGACATCAAAGGGCTTAAGGGGGAGCAACGGGATGCACCAGGACATTGGAATAATCAGCTGATAGGTGAGAAGGGCTGGGAAGCAGCCAGAGGCAGAGGCAGTCGGAGGATCAAAGGGACATGCCTGCGGCGGCAGACAAAGGGAGGGAGCCGCAGCCAGGGACTCCTGGGTTATTTTATCATTCCTGGCTGCTCCCATACCCCTCCAGGCCCCCCCCATCCATCGGGGGGGGGGCTGTATCCACCTGGAAACAGCTAAGCTGAACTTTCATCTACCCTCCACTATTTTTGCTACCTTTGCCTTCCCCCTACCACCTGGGATATTTAATCATTTCTTGCCCTCCCCCCCCTGCCTCCAAGTACCAAGTACCACCTGGACACTGGAATATCCCCTACCCTCCATTGTGACTCTTCTATTTATTAACTTTCTACCCTCCATTCCACCGAGACTCTATTAATTACTAACTTTGCATCATCTGCACCCCTACCCTACTGGGACTATTACAACGTTTTAATTTATTCGAGGTCTGATCTGCTCCGCCTGCGGGAGGCCCCTCTTTCGCAGGTATGGCCCTTGGCTCTCTCAGGGGCCAGCCTTGATGACGGGTTTGTGAACCCCGAGAGGTGGAAGAAGAGGAAGCTGAGGGGCTTTTTAGCTAAATGTTTTATATTGTTTTTAGGGGGGTCTGGGAAGGGAGGGGGGGATAACCAGGCCAGGAGGGAAGCCAGTGGCAGACGAACAGGTGAGTCCAGGAGGGAAGTGAGCGGAGTGGGGGGGAGAGGGAACAAGTTATTCCAATAGAGGGTTGTTTGATTACAACGGTCGCGGGGAGGGGGGGATGCGAGGACAAAAGAAGATTACAAGGTCGGTTGGGAGACCGTGGCTGTTGGCTACGCCCGGTCGTTTGTACCAACCCCCGCAACCTAGGTGGCCAGGAACTACAGAGCCCGGGCCTAGGCTGATGCTTTGCAATGCAAGGTCCGTAACCAACAAGGCCCCCCTCATTAATGAGCTGATCTCTGAGGGGGAGCTGGACCTTGCAGGGATAACGGAGACCTGGTTGGTCCACGAGGGTGGTTTACCCCTCGTGGAAATGTGCCCACCAGGTTTCCGTGCATTCCATCAGCCTCGGGCCCTGGGTAAGGGTGGTGGGGTGGCGGTAGTTATACGGGAAGGTCTAGAGCCGAGGGAGTTCACTGTTCCTCAGATATCCGGGTGTGAGTCCCTTGGTGTGAAATGGGGCCCAGGGAGGCAGTTGGGTTTGCTGATTGTATACTTGGCTCCTCGCTATACATCAGCGGCCCTGCCCGAGCTCCTCGAGCTGATCTCGGAGACGGCGGTTGAGATCCCCGGGCTTGTGGTTATGGGGGACTTTAACCTGCCGTCGACGGGAGCAGCGTCTGAGGTGGCTCGGGAGTTCATGGCTTCCATGACAGCCATGGGCCTGACCCAGTTAATTCAGGACCCCACACACGAAGGTGGCCACACATTGGACCTTGTTTTTGTATCTGAGCAGTGGACGAGTGATCTGGGTATAGGGGACTTTGTTGTTACACCCCTGTCATGGTCGGATCACTCATGTCTCCGGCTGGACTTCCCTGGCACTACCCCCCACCGCGAGGAGGCGGGACCAGATGGTCCAAGCTGGTACCGCCCCAAGCACCTGATGGAGCCGGATAGGTTCCAGATGGAGCTTGGGCCATTACCTGTAGCCCTGACCCGCGCTCGGTCGGAGGACCTAGCGGCCGCCTGGAATAGGGCGGCAGCTGGGGCCTTGGACCGGGTTGCGCCTTTGCGACCTCTCCTGCGGCAGCGACCCACCCGGGCTCCTTGGTATACCGAGGAGCTGAGGGTGATGAAGCGCCATAGGAGACATCTAGAGAGCAGGTGGAGGTCCTCACGCTCCGAATCTGATCGAACACAGGTAAGAGCCTATTTACGGACCTACCTTGTGGCATTAAGGGCGGCCAAACGTAGATATTGCGCTGCTCTTATTGCGTCCGCGGATAACCGCCCTGCCGCCCTGTTTAGGGTGACCCGCTCCCTCTTGTCACAGAGGACGCAAGGGGCACCCTTGCAGGGCAGAGCAGAGGAGTTTGGGGAATATCTGCAGGATAAAGTCGCTCAGATCCGGAGCGGATGGGCCCCCCTCAGTGGACCGGACGGGCCGCCAACAGCAAGTCTTGTGAGACCATCCTGGGAGGAGTTTGATTCTGTTGCCCCCGAGGATTTGGATAGGTTGCGTGGACGGCTGCGACCCACCACATGTTTAATGGACCCGTGTCCCTCCTGGTTGGTACTGGCATCTTGGGAGGTGACCCGAGGCTGGCTTCTGGGCCTGGTGAATGCCTCATTGGGTGAGGGATCCTTACCAGCCGCCTTGAAGGAGGCGGTGGTGAGACCTTTACTTAAGAGGCCTGCACTCGACCCAATGGAGCTAGCTAACTATCGTCCAGTCTCCAACCTTCCGTTTTTAGCGAAGGTTGTCGAGAATGTGGTGGTGCAGCAGTTTCCACAACACCTTGACGAATCCGAGTATCTAGACTCACGCCAGTCCGGCTTCCGACCCGGGCACAGCACAGAGACAGCCTTGGTCGCGTTGGTCGATGATCTCTGGAGGGCCAGAGATAGAGGTTGTTCCTCTATCCTGGTCCTATTAGACCTCTCGGCGGCTTTTGATACCATCGACCATGGTATCCTATTGCGCCGGTTGGAGGGGATAGGAGTCGGAGGTACCGTTTTGCGGTGGTTCGGCTCCTACCTCTCCGACCGGAGGCAATGTGTGTTGACAGGGGGACAGAGGTCGACCCCGAGGCCACTCACTTGTGGAGTGCCACAGGGGTCGGTCCTCTCGCCTCTCCTGTTCAACACATATGTGAAGCCGCTGGGTGAGATCATCCGTGGTTTTGGGGTTGAGTATCACCTCTACGCTGATGATACTCAGCTGTATCTTTCAACCCCAAACCACCCCAACGAGGCTGTTGAAGTGATGTCCCGGTGCTTGGAAGCCGTCGGGGTCTGGATGGGGGACAACAGACTTAAACTCAACCCCTCCAAGACCGAGTGGCTGTGGCTACCGGCACCTCGGTTCAGCCAGCTGATTCCATCGCTGGCCATAGGGGGCGAACAATTGCCCCCTGTGGAACGGGCGCGCAATTTGGGCGTCCTCCTTGATGCCCGGCTGTCAATGGATGACCATATGGCAGCCGTGGCGAGGGGGGCGTTCCACCAGGTTCGCCTGGTGCGCCAATTGCGCCCCCTACTGGACCGGGATGCCCTACGCACGGTCACTCATGCGCTGGTGACGTCCCGCCTGGATTACTGCAACGCTCTCTACATGGGGCTGCCCTTGGGACGCGCCCGGAGACTGCAGTTGGTTCAGAACGCAGCCGCGCGGGCTGTGATGGGGAGTACGAGGTACTCCCACGTAACACCTCTCCTGCGCGAGCTGCACTGGCTACCTGTGGTCTTTCGGGTGCGTTTCAAGGTTCTGATTACCATCTTTAAAGCGCTCCATGGCATGGGACCTAGTTACTTGCGGGATCGCATCCTCCCACATACATCCCTGCGGCCAATTCGCTCACACAGGGAGGGACTTCTCCTGGTGCCGTCCACTAGGCAATGCCAACGGGCGACACCAAGGAGTAGGGCCTTCTCTGTGATGGGCCCAACCCTCTGGAATGACCTCCCCCCTGACATTAGAACCACTTCTGACCTCCGCTCCTTCCGGCAAAAATTGAAGACTCACCTGTTCCGATTAGCAGGCCTGGCATAATTACAACTGTCCCTCCTGGCAAATGTATTATTATCTGGTTATCTTAGGGTTTTTTTAATCTGTTGTGTCTGTTTTAGGGATTTTAAAAAAATTATATTTATTTAGCTTTGTACAGTTCTTTTAATTGCATTTTAACCTCCTCCAAACTGTACATATTTAATTTTTTATTGTATTTTGTGATATTCTCTATGGACTGTACACCGCCCCGAGTCCCTTCTGGGAGAGGGGGCGGTCTAGAAGCACCAAATATAAATAAATAAATAAATAGATTAGGGAGAATCTCCAAGCTGTAAGGCCTTCTAGAAACCCCTGAAAATGTGATTCTGTCAAGAGCCCTGGGAATCACCTGGTAACAGAGCCCTGCATGCTGGTTGTATAGTTGGTAGCCTCTTGATGCATTCCTCTCTTGCTTTCTTGGAGTTTATTTCTCATTGTTTTAATTTTTAATTATTGCTTTAATTGTATGCCAACAAGAGTCTCTTTGTGTGAAATAGACAGCCATATAAATTTGATAAATAAATTTGAAAATAAAAATATCTTAAGAAAGATTAATTCATGAAATAATTCAAGAAGAGGAACTGAATCCATTTTCTAGATTTGGGCAACAATTTTTAATGGAGAATGAGTTCAACATTAGTATCAATGGATGTTAAGTAGATTGATCTTTTATTAGTTCTCCCCCCCCCACTTTCTGTTCTTTTTAATCCTAACACAGTATATTAGATTTTTTTTCCCTTTCAAAAGCAGGACTATATTCCTTTTTTGTTGGTGTTATAACTGTTTGTATCTCAATATTTAACAATATAAGAAAATTGGAAAGATAAGAAAAAGTGGGAAGGGAATATCCATGTGATGGTTTTATGACGAGACATCTGTCTGGTTTTCATTGTTCCTTAAACTCAAAATCTCTCCCTCAATTGTTCCTTCTAATTAGATATTTAATCTTATTAGTATTTATGATCTTAATAAAGATTAATTGATAAAATGTATGATTGATGTATCTTTTGGCCTGTAATGTAAAGTTGGTTTGGGTGAGCAAAGCCCTTTGAACTAAAACCATTCCTCAAATTACAAAGAATTCATAGAAAGATCTATCTAAGAAGGATAAATATGGAAGGATACATTCAAATTGGCAAATAAAAGACAGATTTCCTAACCAATTCACAACATCCTTTTCCTACCTCATCCTTCATAATCTTTTTCTTATCTCACCCATTATGGAAGTTATTGGACACCATGAAAATTAAGAACAAAACCATCAAAATTTCATTTCTCCTTAAAATGCACCTTCCTGAGTGGAGATGGTCCCCTCTGGACAAGGAACGCAGTCATAGCAGCAAACTGGCTCTCCTTCTCGAGCCTTCCTGACAAATCCAGGCTGACATTTTTCCACACATTTGGACTGAGGCAGAGACTGAGAAGAGAAAGAAGAAATGCCAAAGGAAATATGTTGAGGTTCATCATTCATGTAAGATGGAGGTAGACATGAACATTACCCAAATATTCTTTAGGCTTCACTTAGGCCAATACGAAATCTCTAGAAACTTCCAAACGGTTTCAGGAGATACAAGTGCAGGCAGATTCCTCATTTAGTTCCTCCTTTATTTCTTGGGACATATCAGGTAGGAAAAAATGTACCTTTCTACTTAACAAAGTCTGAAGTGATGAAATTGAGAAAAGTTTTAAGCATCAAATGACAACAGGTGGGTTCCTCTCAGCAGTGGAATTAACATACATTCCTCTATTTTTCATATAAGTATGATTTTGAAATAAGATATATCATTTTAAAGTAAACCATAATGTAAAAGGTTTATTACATGTTTATTCCATTAGGTTTATTAGAATAAAACTGTGATGAAGAAAGAAACATCTGACCAGTAGGATCTGGAAAGCTTTTTTTCTGGAAGAAATATTGCAAAGTTGCTTCCCTTTGAAAGCAATCCAAAACTCTCCCCCACTTAAGATACAGAGGAAAAATTCCGTACAAACAAGGACTGACAACCTTAAAGGATACACTCTTTATTTGTATATTTATTTGTTCAATTTATATGGCTACCATGCTGGTGAACTAAAGCTAAAACTGATTGACTAGTTTCTAAAACTATAGTGCCCTCTTAAAAGCCAAAGCTCAAACTTAAGTAATTTTTCCCTTGAAATTGTCCCTTATTTCTTCTGATATCAGGATTCTTTTGCACCAAAGTGAGTCTTGAGTACTTCAGTTTCCAAGCCATTATCATGGTAAAATGGGCAGCAAATAAATTTAATCAATCAATGGATAAATAAGCTCACAACAGACCAGTCATTATTATTTCATGTGAACTGAAAGCTTTGGACCTCCTTCCTAAATTCCACTATCCCAGTGGGGTTAAAGAGAGACATGTATAACTATGGTCTCAGATCATTAAAAAATGGCACAGATGATGGGTCTGCAAACTTAGGAGACCCTGACTCTAACCAGGCAATGAAGGATTCAATCAAGACCCTGTGAGGTACTAATACCACTCTATAAAGCCTTAGTAAGACCACACCTAGAACATTGCATCCAGTTTTGGTCACCACACAATAAAAAAATGTTGAGACGCTAGAGAGAGGGCAGAGAAGAGCAACCAAGATGATTAGAGGACTGGAGGCTAAAACATACAATGAACAGTTGCAGGAACTAGGCAAGGCTAGTCTAGTGAAGAAAAGGATCATATTTGAGCGGCTGCAAAGAGAGGAGGGAGTCAAGCTATTTTCCAAAGCACCGGAAGGCCAGACAAGGAATAATGGATGGAAACTGAACAAGGAGAGATTCAAACTGGAAATAAGGAGAAATTTTCTGACAGTGAGAGCAATCAACCAATGGAACAGAAGTTGCCTTCAGAAATTGTGGGAGCTTCATCACTGGAAGCTTTCAAGAAGAGACTGGACTGCCATCTGTTATAAATGGTGGAGGGTTTCCTACTTTAGAGGGGGTTGGACTAGATGACCTACAAGGTCCCTTCCAACTCTGTTATTCTGTTATTTTCCAATTGGACCAACAGAACTTCCATCCAATCTTGATTTCATTTCATTGGATTCAATCCAAACCTGAAGTCAGGCTCTGGTTAACAGAATTGCCTTCATCTCTAATATTTGAAGACAGGGAACAAGTGAAGCTGAAGCTATTAATCTGAAGTTCCTCCGCATATGATTTCTCTCAACAGTTTCAGGATGATGAATTTCAAAAGAGACATTAATTGGCAATGATTTGTGTCCTAAATAATAATCACCCCAAATCTCATTTTGGATATAGGTGAATCAGCATTATAGCAGCTTATAACAGCTTCAGAATTGTAGCATCTGAAGGATACTTTGGTCAAAAGAACTGAAGCCCCCTCGATCTATCTAATATAATTATGGATGTTTTACTCCACACATTAAATTCTCAATGCAGGATACCCACTTTTTTGACTAGGTTTTCCCCACTTGAAAAGGGTCCTAATTCTTTGGAAAAATGAAGAAAAGACATCAATATTTTCCCCACCTTGTTGAGCAACTGGAGCTGTGACAAAGCATCTTGGTTGATTTTAAGTCTCTGCCTTTCAAACCATCCCAAATACTTGTTGATGGGATCCTCCTTGGGAAGAATCACCCTACTAACAATCCACAGATCTGCTGCTACGTCTCCATTTTGATCCAAGTACAATTTCAACAGGGAAAGATTGTACAATTCCTTCTTCTTTAGAAATGAATGGAACTAAAATGGAAACATCCAGGAATTTTAAAAGCAGAAATCTTGTTTTTCTTTCAATCTCACATGATTTTTTCACATTTGAATCTTTCTTCTGTGGTTGATTAACTTCTAAATATTGTGAGTTGGGAGAACAAGTGTTGCCACTTCTTCAAAAGTCAAGAACAAAGGTTCAATAATGGTTCTCAATCATTTAGTATATTGACCGAAAGTATAGAGAGAAGATATATGTCAACCTTGAAGTGAACCTGGCTGAGGCCATCTTTTTGGCTTCATGGTTGCCACAAGGCAGAAGAGGTGAGAGGGAGGAGGGAAATTAGATAGTTGGGGTTTTGCCTCAAAACCAAAAAGGTTTCCTGTGGGAACCAAGGACATTCCAACAGGTGGCTTAGAGAGGAGGAGTGGAGTAACAAAGCAACCCACAGCACCTTTATTGGACAATGTGACTGATTACTTGGGGAAACAGGAGGAACTTTCATTTATTTAATTAGGTGAAAACTGTGGGACCTTTCAGAGTTGGCTTTTACCATTGTGTCAATATGATGTATCCAATAAACTGTTCTTTGAGGAATCTCTCTGCCTTGGAGTTCGACTTTCAATGGGTTCATTACTTGAAACACTGACAATATAATTGACTAAAATCTTCAATCATAGGGTACATTTTAGGAAAGGTCACAAATCAATTGATGAAAAAACACCAATAATTAGAGTATAAATAAACTCCTTGAAAACAACAAGGTGATTACCAGAAAAAAAAGCATTTGTTAAGAAGATAGTTGCAAGGCTATTGTTTTTAAGATTCTGAAGATTATTTATTCGAGGTTTGACCTGCTCCACCTGCGGGAGACCCCCCTCTCGCAGGCATGGCCCTTGACGCTTGCAAGGGCCCACCTTGATGACGGGTTTATAGGCCCCGAGAGGTGGAAGAAACGGAGGCTCAGGGGTTTTTTAGTTAAATGTTTTTTAAAAAACTTGTAGGGGTTCTGGGGTTGGGGGTGGGTGGGTCAGGTCAGGAGCGATGACAGAGCCAGGTCACCAGGTGTGGTCACGAGCAGAAGGAGCGGAAGGGAGGAGGAGGGGGAGGATATCGTTCCAATACAGGGCTCTTTGATTCCAACGGTCGTAGGGAGGGGCAGATACGAAGACAGATTAAGATCTCGCAGTCGGTTGGGAGACCGTGGGTGCTGGTTACACCCTGTCGCTTGTACCAACCCCCGCGTTCTAGGTGGTCAGGAGCTGCAGACCCAGGGCCTGAGGCTGTTGCTATGCAACGCGAGGTCCGTTCTTAATAAGGCCCCCCTCATTCACGATCTAATCTTGGAGGGGGAGCCGGACCTCGCGGGAATAACGGAGACCTGGTTGGGCCACGAGGGAGGTTTACCCCTCATGGAAATGTGCCCACCAGGTTACCAAGCATTTCACCAGCCCCGGGCCCAGGGAAGGGGCGGTGGGGTAGCAGCGATTATTCGGGAGGATTTAGAGCCGAGGGAGTCCACTGTGCCACAGAGGTCTGGGTGTGAATCCCTTGTTGTGAAATGGGGCCCTGGGAGACAGTTGGGCCTGCTGATAGTATACCTGGCTCCTCGCTATACATCAGCAGCCCTGCCTGAACTCCTCGAGCTGATCGCATCGGTGGCGGTTGAGACCCCCAAACTCTTAGTGATGGGGGATTTTAACCTGCCATCGGTGGGAGAAGCATCTGAGGGGGTTCGGGAGTTCATGGCTTCCATGACAGCCATGGACCTGACTCAATTGATTCAGGGCCCGACACATGAGGGAGGTCACACCTTGGACCTTGTTTTTGTCTCTGGCCAGTGGTTGAGTGATCTGGGAGGAGGGGACTTAACCATCACTCCCCTGTCATGGTCAGATCACTCACTCCTCCGTCTTGACTTCCCTGGTGCTACCCCCCGCTGCGGGGAGGCGGAACCGGAAAACACTAGATGGTTCCGCCCCAGGCGCCTAATGGAACCAGAGAGGTTCCAGATGGAGCTTGGGCCACCTTCTGTAGCCCTGACCCGCCCTCGGGTAGAGGACCTGGTGGTCGCGTGGAACAATGCGACTACCGGGGCCTTGAACCGGGTGGCGCCTTTGCGGCCTCTCCGGCGGCAACGATCCACCCTGGCCCCTTGGTTTACCGAGGAGCTAAGGGTGATGAAGCGCCGCAAGAGATGCCTAGAGAGTCGTTGGAGATCCTCCCGTTCCGAATTTGACCGAACACAGGTACGAGCCCATTTAAGGACGTACCTTGTGGCACTGAGAGCGGCCAAACGTCAATATTGTGCCGCTCTCATTGCATCCGCAGAAAATCGCCCTGCCGCCCTGTTTCGGGTGTCCCGCTCCCTCTTGTTTCAGAGGCCGCGGGAGGCCCCTTTACAGGGTAGGGCAGAGGAATTTGGGAAATACCTGCAGGATAAAATCGCTCAAATCCGGAAGGATTGGGTCCCTTTCAGTGGCCCAGTGGAGACGTCTGTGGCGAGTCTTGAGAAATCCATCTGGGAGGAGTTTGACTTGGTTGCCATCGAGGATTTGGACAGAATGCGTGGACGACTGCGACCTACCACATGTTTACTGGACCCGTGCCCCTCCTGGCTTGTACTGGCATCCTGGGAGGTTACACGTGACTGGCTCCTGGGCCTAGTGAACGCTTCGTTGAGTGAGGGGTCTCTTCCGGCCGCCTTGAAAGAGGCGGTGGTGAGGCCCTTGCTCAAGAAGCCTTCCCTGGACCCTACGGAGCTGGCCAATTATCGTCCTGTCTCCAACATTCCCTTTTTGGTGAAGGTTGTAGAGAGTGTGGTGGCTTATCAGTTTCCACGACATCTGGAGGAAAATGATTATCTAGACCCGCGCCAGTCCGGCTTTCGCCCCGGGCACAGCACGGAGACGGCCTTTGTCGCGTTGGTGGATGATCTCTGGAGGGCCAGAGATAGGGGTTGTTCCTCTATCCTGGTCCTATTAGACCTCTCGGCGGCTTTTGATACCATCGACCATGGTATCCTGTTGCACCGGCTGGAGGGGTTGGGTGTCCGGGGCACCGTTTTGCGGTGGTTCGGCTCCTACCTTTCCGGCCGGACGCAACGTGTGTTGGCAGGGGAGCAGAGGTCGACCCTAACCCCCCTTACTTGTGGGGTGCCACAGGGGTCGGTCCTCTCGCCACTCCTGTTCAACACATACATGAAGCCGCTGGGCGAGATCATTCGTGGTTTCAGGGTGGGATATCATCTGTACGCTGATGATACCCAGCTGTACATTTCCACCCCGAACCACCCCAACGAGGCTGTCGAAGTGATGTCCCGGTGCTTGGAAGCCGTACGGGTCTGGATGGATGACAACCGACTGAAGCTCAACCCCTCCAAGACGGAGTGGCTGTGGGTTCCGGCCCCCCGGTTCAGCCAGCTAATCCCATCTCTGGCCATCGGGGGCGTACAACTTGCCCCCGTGGAGCGGGCGCGCAATTTGGGCGTCCTCCTGGATGCCCGGCTGTCCATGGATGACCATGTGACAGCCGTGGCAAGGGGGGCGTTCCACCAGGTTCGCCTGGTGCGCCAATTGCGCCCCCTACTGGACCGGGACGCCTTGCGCACAATCACTCATGCACTGGTGACGTCTCGCCTGGACTACTGTAACGCTCTCTACATGGGGCTTCCCTTGAAATGCACTCGGAGACTGCAGTTGGTCCAGAATGCGGCCGCGCGGGTAATTATGGGGAGTACAAGGTACTCCCATGTGACACCTTTCCTGCGCGAGCTGCACTGGCTTCCTGTGGTCTATCGGGTGCGTTTCAAGGTCTTGATAAGGATCTTTAAAGCGCTCCATGGCTCAGGACCTAGATACCTGCGGGATCGTATTCTGCCCCATACATCCCTGCGACCAATTCGCTCACACAGAGAGGGACTTCTCCAGGTGCCGTCCACCAGACAGTGCCGGGGGGCGGCGCCTAGGAGCAGAGCCTTCTCTGTGGCGGGCCCAGCCCTGTGGAATGACCTCCCCCCGGATATTAGGATTACCTCTGACCTCCGCTCCTTCCGTGTAAAGCTCAAGACCCACCTATTCCAAGTAGCTGGCCTGGCTCAACCATAGTTTGATGATATCGCTCCTGACGGGTTTTTTAATTTTGTGATTGTATTTAGGGGATTTTAAACTGTGATTTTAATTGTTTCCATCCATCTGTCTACCTCCTCCACGTATATGTCTATTTTGTGTTTGTATTGTCCATATTTGTATTTTATATGTTTTTATTGTACGCCGCCCCGAGTCCTTCGGGAGAGGGTGCGGCTAACAAATAAAATATTATTATTATTATTATTATTATTATTATTATTATTATTATTATTATTATTATTATTATTATTATTATTATTATTCAAGTAGAATAACAGTGGGGGGGGGTTCAGATGAACTAGTTCTACTTTATTGTAAGACTATATTAACAATGGGAAGGTCAAAATCATTTAATGAACTCTTTTGATGGTCAAAATTAGGGAGGAACTTATCTGAGTTTCTTTTTCTGTCTGTTATGCATCTGCTGGTTTCCTCCCCCACATCTTATCCAATCCTTCCCTATGCAGCATCTCTTTCTCTCATCCTCCAAATTCATTCCCACATATCATCACACTTCCTTATTAAACTGTGTGAATGCTGGTGGTATAACTTTGATTTTAGTAAAGAATCAACAAAATCCTTCCTGATGGGGTGAATGGGGATCTTCTTAATTGAGCATTGGGTGGAATGATAATTAAGTGGACATAACTGTGTTTAAAATTGTACTCAAATAAATTTTAATGTTACTGATAAAATTGGGGAGTTATAAAAAACAATTGGACCTTGGTCATTATTTCCTTGATATTTTCATTGAAAAAAGGAAGTAGATAAATCATGATTTGTGATGCAGAAATTATAAGTTATTTTGATCTCCTTTAAAAATTCACAGTTCAAGAATATAAAAGTATGATTTTGAAATAGAGAGAGGTGCGTATGTAAAATCCAGTTGGAAACTAATTTTGAGCTCCTAGGACTTGATATATCATTGCATTTTGTGTAACACAAATGAATGGCGGCCACAATCTACATCTTTCTTTTAAGATTTCATTTGTAGTTTTTCTAATATTATTCTATATGTAGAGTGGTTGCTGATTATAATAAAGTAATAGTAATGTTTTAATGATTTGATAATAATCATATTACTAATTTGATAATGTCATGAATCACACAGTGGATTCATACCAGGTCTCCTAACAGGCACCACACTTGGAGAAGACAATGCACAAAATTTTCATCAGCTTTAGGCAAGGACAAAGAAGGGGAGGAAGAGATCAGTTTTTAGCCTTAAGGAAAGAGAACAAGGAGAAGAGCCATGTTGGTTAACAGGAGCTTAAAATCAGAAGGAGTTTGGGAGCACTTTTTCCAATATAGAAAACATCTTGGTTGTAGAAGGGAAAACACGGCTCTCTTCCAATAAATACAATAAGATTTTATACAAAAGCTTAAGATCTTGAACAACTAAGCCCAGAGAGTCCCAAAGACCCTGAAAGGAATTTATAGTTTGATGGATCCCTGTTGGGACACCCATACCTTCCATGGCTGCAGCCTTGGAGCCCCCAATCTCTCTTCTCCCTTCTTCCTTCTCCTCTTGGACTTGGATGCAGCATTTAAGGCATGAGCCAGAATCTTAATGGCACTGTAAGCAGAGCAGTCATTTGGGATCCGCATCCTATTCTCTTTCTCTTGGGTCTCCACTGGTGCTTTCTGGGTGCATCTTCTTCGGCCTTTGACAGAAAATTCGTGTTTTGAAACAGAGCAGTGAAAACACTCAGCTTGAAATTCACGTTTTACAAAGAAAGGGCTTTTATAGGCATCATCTCTTTGCCATTGAGGAGGAAAGGTCCAAATACTATGGACGTACTTGAGACGCTTGTCCTTTGTTATAAAATGTACTCCAACCATTGTCGTGATCCAGACTTTCCCTTCAATGGGTCCTGGCAAAGTTTCAAATATTGAATGGAAAGGAAGAATTCTGTCAAAGGGGAACTCATATTCCATGAAGTGAACAAGGACATTGACTTGTCTCCACTTAGAGAGGGCATCCCTGAGGGTTGCTGTGTGTCCAGTCGCTGAGAAATGTTGTGATATAACAACACAAATTCTATTCTTGACAAGCATAGGAGTAAAAGTTCTCATGAAATGCTCTCCCTTCTCTGTGTCTGGAGCAAAGAGACCAATCAGGGTCCATTCAAAATGGAGGAGCAGTGGGACAATTGCTGGGTATTGAAATCCTTCTGTGGGGAGCATCTGGATGGAAAAAAGGGAATTGACTTTTATCACTTAGAGCCTTCTGAAGCAATTTTATCACTGATCTGAAAAAGCAATGAAGAATTCTGTGTTATATTTGGGGTTTATCAAGTCAAAATTTTTAGCTTTTAATAAACTCAGCTTTTTTCTCATGCACATATCAGAACAGTTTATTGTTGATTAGTCACTAAGCCATATCAAGATACAGAATATAAAACACAGAATTGTTTTGGATTCTTTTTTTAGTTTTTTGTCCAATTGCATAAAGACAGAGAGACCACAGTTCCTAATATGATTTGCAACAATTCAAGAACTTTTTAATTGAAAATTATTTGTTCTAACATATTTTTTTTGGACTGTGTCTCTATCCATACCATTAATTTTATAAAAAACAATTATATGCCTTAATTTTATAAATTGTAGAAATTCCCAATTCAGCTCTGAAGGCAGCAGCAGAAGTCCTTTTATCTACCCGCAAGATACTTCTCAGGTGATGTAATCAAATTTGTTCACGTAGTGGTATAAATTAAATCCCAAAGTTCAGCTCAATATAAATGCATGGTGGTAACTTTGGCCTTTTGTACTTTAATAATTCGGGCTAACAAGGCTGCATAGCTATGATTTTTTAAAATTCTTTTAACAGTGCTTTCACTTGTCCCTTTGGTCTAAATGAGCTCCTTTGATGTTGAGGGAGCCAAGATCCAGTCACAGAGAAAAATACCCAGGTAAGGAAAGGTGTGAACTTGCTTTATTGACTCATCATCGAATAGCCCTAGATGGCAATATATCATTTTTCAAAGACCCTAACTTTTGATTTTGACTTATCAATAATCAGATAATTCTTATGAGAATAGGAGCCAAGTCTTCTTAACAGTATATGAAACCCAAATGTCATATTGGCAGCACCCTTGTGTTAATTTCTGGTGGGGATCAGTCCTACTTCTCAGGCTCCATTGAGCCCAAATCACACTCTCTAACAAATTTTTGTTTTTAAAACCTTTTATGATGAATTTGATCATGAGCATTTCAGGGGTCATGAGAAGATATGTTTCTTTGGATCATTGTTCCCCCCTCACTGTATATCCCAATCCCTAGTCATGACACCTACAAATGACATGGTGAAAAGCAGTTCTTGAATTCCATAAAGAAGACATGGTTTGATCTATTCCTCACAAACCATCACCCCTCTCACTTTATCAAATACAGAAATGCAAACACAAACCTGTGGGACTTTGTAGAGGCCTGCTAACGTTGACATCTGGATGGAGATGTTCTCAAGAGCTCCATCAAGAAGAGCCAAAAGGTTGTCCTTCCTGCCACAGCTGTAGTTGGGAACATTGGCTTCTCCATTAGAGAGAACATCCAGCAAGGCATTTGAAGTTCTGAGTGTGTTTGAATAGTTGTCATGGATGTTGTAGCCAAGTGTGAGATTGTGCAGGAGTTGGGGGTTTTTGTTAACCATTTCAATATTGAAAATCATTCTTTCTGTTACATAAATAATAGGACTGTAAAACCATGCTCATGTTAATATTAGGATCAACAGCAAAAACTAAATACTTATCTCTATTTTTTCTCCACAAGCTAACTGAGACTTAAGCCAATATTGATCCAAAACCTGAGGTAAATTATAGTGACCCATCACCCTTCAATATTTCTGAATATTGAGAAGATTGGATAGAGATAGTCTTTCAAAATGATTAAAAATCAGACATACACTAAAAAAACAAAAACAAATCAGGCATACACCATTATTTGTAGAAGTACTAATTTTCAACAGCCAAGTAAAAGTTGGCAGAATAATCACCAAAGTAGAACAATCATAAATAGAAGAGATTTTTTGATGAGAGATCCAGAAAACTTGTTCTAAAAGCAAGTTATCCCTATAAAAATCAGGCACAGAATATCAGTGAGAGGTTATAAAAATATAGAAATGAGCTGGGCAGGAGAAACTGCAACAATCACTCCTTTCAACAAAACTCAGTACAATAGATGCTTTGATCACAG